>LPNX010581432.1:363174-379577 GCA_001517045.1 Pseudotsuga menziesii | reverse complement strand
GAAATATTGTAACTTCGAAGAATATTCTATATGTATCTTTTTGTGGTCCCCAATGGTCCTACCGGGAGAACCACTTGTATTACATTGTACCCCGATGCTCCTAATTGGAAGAACTAATAAGAGTCATAAGGTAGTCCCCTCTAATTGTAAAGGTGGGTCATCAGCACCCCAATGTGGTTACTTGAGCCTACATGTGTAACTCGAGCCTACATGATTTAACTCGATCCTACATGTCAAATGAGTTACTTAAGTGAATGGATGAATATAAATAGAGGTGTAGTGCTCCTCATTTGTGACACACACTCTCTCACTTGTGTAGCGCATTAGTGGAGAAGAGAAGTAGCTGGAGAAGGAGGAGGATCAAGCTTTGATCTCCTTGCTGGTTTTATCTTTTATCTTTTTGGGACATCTATATTGAGGAAGCTTTTGCTAGGTTTTTCCCTTTAGGGTTTTCCCAGGATAAATCTTTGTGTTCCTTTTTTATGGTTGTGCTTGTGTATCTTTAAATTATCCTGTTTATATGCTTTTGTCATGAAAATGAAATGAAATACTAATGTCTTAGCTAAGCATATGAAAATTTAACACTCTCCACCAGAAAGCCACCTGTGAGAAGCAGCCTACTAAAATACTATCCTATAGAACTTGAACTTATTGTTGTAGGTACCCAAGAGTGGCATTCAGCAAAATGAAGAAGGGAGGACCTGCTCTCAGGTAGGAGTTGGGAGACATCAGCTACCTGGAGGCACATCCAGAAGTTTGTCAATTATTTAAGGATGTTGGATGCTATAGGCTTTGTGAGAATATTCAAGGTTCACACCAGCAGGTGGCTGAGTAATTTGCCCTCTCTTTCGATGGCTCCAAGGTAGTCATAGGTAAAGAATAATTCCTAATAGATGAAACCCTAATTACTGAAGTGACTGAACTCCCTAGCATAGGAGAGAAGTGGTATAAGACCATCATACCAAAATATATAGAGTTCATATCGTACCTGAATCCTAAACATAGGGAGCTGGTGTGGAAGAAAAGTGTACCATCCTCCTGGCTAGAAGAGAGGTGGCAGCAACTACTGAAGGCCATGGTGGTCAACATAACATGTGAAGGGAGATACAATAGGGTCATGATTTAGCATTTTAAACTGATGAACCACTTTAGAGGGAAAATCCCACTGAATTTTCCTTTTAACCTACACAGGAGTTTGGCAAAAATGGCACACCAAGTGAAGGTCCAGACAACAAATATTGTTGGCAGACTATCTCAACATGGCCTTATCCAACTTCTAATCCAAGAATTGTTGAAGAGGAGGAATATGGCATGGCCTTATTTCTTATTTTGGAATGGTTTTGAAACAGGACTTTAGCCTAAAGAAAAGGGGAAGTATCTTATTAAAAAGTCTAGCACACCAAGAAGTGGGAAAAGGAAGAGAAGAGCTATATCCCCAACAGCAACATAACAACCTCCTTCCTCTTCCAAATCCAAGAAGGTAAAAAGGAACTTGGATTTCAGTGAAAAGGGCCAGGAAGTTACAACACATAGTGAGAACATTTTGAACCTACCCTACTCAGATTCAGAAGAGGAACAAGAAGAAGGTGCAGACCTATCATTGCAGGTTGTAGCAGAAATTGAAGAACTACCATCACCTACACCAAAAGAGCAATATGAACCAGCATAGAATTATTCCTCTAGCAAGCCCAAGACTCAAAGGATAAATCAGTTGCTAAGGAAAGTGTATGAGATGGAGATTTTAGAAAGTGAGATAAAGAAAAATAATGCTGCATTGACTAGCAGGAACAAGCTATTGCATAAATCTTACCTAGAGTTGAGAGAAAGGTATGCTTTCCTAAAAATACTAAATAAAAGGTACCTGAAAGACAACACAAGATTGTATAGGATGATTAGTCTTCAGAGACTGCAGATAAAGGAGGCCAACGTAAACCCTAGCACTCACCTCACATTGGAAACCCTAGCTGAAACTGCAGTAAGCCTTTAGCCCCCAGAAGCAAGCCATGTTGTTGTTAACCTTCCTAACATAGAGCCTACTGAAGAAGAAATCTAAGTAGATGAACTTGAAAGAACAAGTTTGGAGGTCGCTTAAGAATTTTTGAAGAATGGGGCTTTCAGTGGATTAGGCGGACACTGAGGCTGTTCATTAGCCATCAAAAGCACTACTTTTGATAGCTAATAGATTTGATATTTTTTCCTCTTAACCAACAAAACCAAAAAGAGGCATAGGATCAAATTTTAAAATGAAGGAGCAATTTTGGGTGAACATGGATAGCTCAGGGATGAAGTATAAAGATGAAGGGCACTGAAGAAAACATCAGGGAAGGTATGTTTCAGTTTTGTTGTGACATAACAGTGGAAAAGGTCACCAACACTTAACTGTGGTAGTGATTTCCAGTACTTACTTTAGTTATCAGAAGGTTCAAATAGTGAACGAATTCTACAGTTAGTTACACTAGTAGTTAATTTGGGTTTTTAACCTAATTATTCAAAAAACAATTATTTTTTCTATTTTTATTAAATCAGATCCAAGTTTTCATGATCTGAGTATTTTTGTAAAGGCTATAAATCCTAAGACTTATTTTATTGAAAGGGTTCGACTTCAGGGACTTGTAGACCATTTCTATTGTCAAGCTTCTCATATTGCTCATGACCTAATATAAGCTCTTTTGTTATCATATGTTCAACTTCCATTTTCTGTTTATTCTGTGCTTATGCTTGAATGTGTTATTCAAGTTTTATTTAGGTTAATTGATGTCTGATAGCTGTCATCCTATTGGAATATTTATGATTTGAATTATAAGTGCTTTCCTTGTCATTATTATCCATTTATATATATATGTTTTATGTATGGATCTTCCAGCATGATAAGTTCTCCATCTTTGTACCATATTGTCAACCTATGAATAGTGGTAATTGGAAGCCTTATCCCTGATTGAGTTTCATGCATGTCTTGAGAGTGTAAGGTCTTATAGGTCACCTGAATTGATCCACTTAGAAAACCATAAAAACATTTAATTTTAAAGAAATACTCAAGCTGCAACCTAGAGGAGTTTCCTGGAGTGATAACAAATTGGTGCCTTTGCCGGGGAGAGGAGACTGAAGCTTAGCTTCCCTGGGAGATGACATAGATCCTTGCTTTGATGATAGACAAAGATTGGATGCTATTGTGGTTGTAATCATCTATCTGGTGACTCCATTGAAATAAGGTATCTTCAAGAAGACCAAGTACCAGAGAAAACCCTCAAGGGCCACCAGCAACATCAGTTTCAAATCCAGAAGAGATTCTGAGAAGAGCTAGGGCTTCACTAAGGCAAACCAGTAGTGCTGCGAAGGAAGCTACATTAGGTATTTCAAGAAATATTTCTGCTATTATTTCTTCTGCTGAAACACTTAATTCTCGGGAATTTATAAATACATCAGAAAATTTTATGGTTTGGACATCTTCAAGAACTGTTGCTTGTGAAGATCCAATCCCTGGTGACTCCACTAGGATAATTTTATCACGGCCACCTTCTCAGCTACTACCTACATCAGTACTACCTTCCACCACCCTTTTCATACCCATTTCCAATATGGCTACCCCTCAATTGACCAAAATGGAAAGGATCCTAGTAGCTAGGTATGCCCCCCTAAATTTTCCTAACCCTCTCTTGGCCATGCCCACTGGAGACTACCTAAAGTACATGTCTAATTTCATATGAGAGGGAGATTTCATAGCTGAAGAACATCTAGAGGAATTTTACAGTTATGTTGAGAACATTAATATAGAATAGGAAGATGCGTGGACTAGGGTTTTCGTACAAAGCATAGATGGTTAGGCTAGGAAATGGTTCAAAGAACTACCTACTGGATCAGTGGCAGGAATTGAAGCCCTAGATGACATCTTTCTAAAACATTGGGGAGAGAGGAGAGGCCACCTCTATTATATTACAGAGTTTAGAAACTTAAAAAGAGAGAATAGGGAGTTTGTCTCCAACTTCACCAAGAGGTTCAACAATATGTATAGCAAGATCCCCTCTGAAATCAATCCCACTGATACCTCGGCCAGGATAACTTATGCAAATGCCTTTGACTCTGATTTCTGCCTGCTTCTCAAAGAAAGGAGGTCTACCTCCTTATCACTCATGCAAGATGCTACCCTAGAGGTAGAATCTAACATTGTGGAATCTCAGAAGGTCAAAGGAAATATAGATAGGAAGAAGCATCCATCAGACCCTATTGGGGATTCTTCATCAGAGAAAAAGATTGAAAAAATGACCAAACTATTAGATAACCTGACTGCTGAAATGTCTAAGCTAAAGGACCGAGGACAAATACCTATAAGAGGTAAAGGGCCAAGTGATTTTTTTCCTTGAAACTATGGAAATTGAACCCAGGTGTTAGAACAATTACACTCACAAAAATTTCCAATTACACATGCAAATTACACACAAAGGAGACTGAATATGGAGCAGAACACTAATTTGTATTGAATAAGTGTACAATAGCCAACCCTGTGAAGTCATAGGCTTCCACAATAAATAATTACATGATATATTTGAATGCATAAGGATGCCATTCGAATTTGGTCAAAAGCAAGCTTACTAAATCTAAGCAAATCCCCCATAAGTGCATAAAGCAGTTTCCAAATCTGTCTAGGAGCCCACGAATTGGAAAAATAAATTAGGAAATCTAATAGATGATGGAAGGACAAATCATACATGATTTTCTTAGGAGAAAAGAGTGGAGGATGATGAGGAAAAAAACAAGTTAACTTCACCTAGTCAAACTTTCCCAATTTCCTTAAAACTCAGCAAAAGAAGGCAATAGAGCAGAAAAAGCAGACATGTGCTAGGAAGGCCAAGAATAAAGCAGGTTTGATTCCAAGTGGTTTCCCAAGCACTCCATGACTCAATTTTAGCAAGTTTGACCACTTTGGATATGTGGAGGACAACTTGCATAAGGTGGAATATGGAAACTAGGCAAATAAGACAAAATGGATTAATTTAATGTCTAAGGTAGCTAGCTATGGGTTGATTATTCTAACAGAAACCCTAATTTTGTCCCTTACAGAAGAGGTAACCCCCCAGTTCATATCCTAAGAAGGGAAACGAATCAAGGGGAAGATCAGAGAATCAGAGCTCCTTTTCAGAATGTTGTACTAGAAGAAGATCCAGAATTCATTGAGGGAGAAGGAGAGGATGAAGACAACATCCACTGCATGGAAGATGAAGTTTACTATTCTTTTCTAACACAGGAAGAATATGAAGAAGCCCTAATTGATGAGTAGATCACTGAAGAAACAGTATATCAGGCTAATGGTCAAGGAGGGTATAACCTGAGATCTAGGTTGATTACTCCCCTTAAGAAGAATGTTGTCCTTGCCAAACAGCCTGCTGCACCAGCTAAAAAGGCTACTGTTTTACCAAAGAAAATGGATGTCATTTCCAAACCATTACAAAAACCAGCACCTTCATCAAGCCTTGATTAGGTCCAACTCAAAGCTCCAGTACATGAGGTAAGGTTTCATGATAGACTGCATTATTCTTTCAACCTTGAGTCATAGATTCAGAAATTGAAGATCCCTTTCCCATTAATCGAGCTAATGAAAAATGATGCATTCAAAACTTCCATACTGAATTCTCTTCAGCCAAAGATACATATTGATACTAACTTTGTAAATATACAAGATGATAAACCTATTGTAACCCTAGGCCCTATGATAGAAGACCTAAAGGATTCATGCCCACCTTTCTACATATCCTTGAATATCCATGATAAAGTCCTTCATAACTATCTGTTGGACTCAGGAGCTTCCCATAACCTAATGCCAAAAGTTGTTGTGAATGAGCTTGGTATCAGCATTACAAATCCCTACCATGAATTGTTCTTCTTTGACTCCAAAAAGGTCAATTACTTGGGCCTCATCAAATACCTTGTTGTAAACCTATCTCAGCTACCTTCAAAAAGCATCATGATGGACATTGTAGTGGCTGATATCTCTCCCAAATTTGGTCTCATGCTATCTCTATCATAGAGTAAAAGGCTAGGTGGCACCCTTCAGATGGACCTTACATATGATACAATCCCCATGTTTGGAGGTGAGACCAAGAGGCTTTATAGAGAGAATCAGCTTACCTACATCATAAGAAATAAAAGGAATTCAATGAACCACCCCATGTATGCAGTAGATACTAATTTTGGTTCATGCATTATATAAATAAATGATTCTCAACAAACACCAGTATAGCTTACCAAGCCCACCTTTTAGTAGACTGAAGAAGTGATGACAACAATCTGGAACATGTATTTTGAAGGGGCTAGCACTCAGAAATCAGTCGGTGCAGGTGTAGTATTGATCTCTCCATCCAAAGAGAGTATTCATTTGTTTTATCAGCTTGATTTTGAAAGCACTAACAATATAGCAGAATATGAAGCCTTGCTGTTAGGAGTTAAAGTTGCGAAGGAGATGGGGATCATGTGCATGAGAATCTTTGGAGATGCAGACCTTATTATACAGTAGGTCAACAAAACCTTTCAAGCAAAAAATGTCAGACTAAAGGCCTATAGGGACAAGGTATGGAAACTCAGAGACTCCTTTATGTTTTTTGAACTGTCATATATACCGAGGACTTTGAATCACCTAGCTAATTCCCTGGTTGTCTCTGCAAGTATGTTTGTTCCTCCTTTACCTCATAAGCTCAGCTATGATGTTTAGGTCAAGTACAGACCTTCCCTTCTAGATAATGTAAAATTTTGGAAGGTGTTTGAGAATGATGATGAGCTTAGTAAATTCCTTTAGCTAGTAGATGAATTCTCTGATATACATATAGATCAGGAAAACCTAAACATGGAGGAATCCCAATAGCTCAAGTTGAAAGATAAAGTATATGATCATAATATTGTCCAATTACCCAGCAATTATATACCTCGGGGTCTAGTACCTCTGGAAGAGATTTTTTATCATAATGACATCGCTTTCAATCCTGCCAAAAAGGAGCAAGACCCTGCTATCCAAGAGAAAAACATAGGCATCCAAAGCCATCTAAAACTGAAAAATTTGTCCACTAAGCTGACTTCTGATCAAAGGTCAAAATTTTGCATCTCGGTAAAAGAATTTGCTGATATATTTGCATGGGAGTACAGTGACCTGAAAACCTATGACACCAATATCATCTAGCATAGGATTCCTTTGGATAAGGACACCATCCCTTTCATGAAGAAGCTGAGATCCATCAGTCCTCTCCTACTACCTATAATTGAAAAAGAAATCCATAAGCTCCTCAAATCCAAAATCATAATCCCCCTCAGGTATTCCAAGTGGATTGCAAACCTAATGGTGGTAATGAAGAAGAATAGGGAAATCAGGTTGTGTGTGGATTTTAGAAACCTAAACATATGTTCTAATAAAGACAACTATCCATTGCCCAAGATGGAACACCTATTGTAAAGAGTCTCAGGGGATAGTGTCATGTCATTTCTGGATGGATTCTTCGAATACAACTAAGTTGATGTGCACCTTGATGACCAAGAGAGGACTGCTTTTACCACCCCATGGGGCACTTTCATGTTTGCCAAAATGCCATTTGGGTTGATTAATGTTGGGGATACTTTTCAGAGAGCCATGGACCTAGCTTTTGTAGGGTTGAAAGATAAATTTGTGCTTATATACCTGGATGACCTAACTGTTTACTCTCACAGCCATCATGACCATTTGCAACACTTGAGGAGGGTATTTCTGAAGTACAGGAGGTTTGGAATATCACTCAACCCTAAGAAGTCCTAATTTGCACTCACTGAGGGGAAACTCCTAGGCCACATAGTCTCATCTGAAGGTGTAAAGATTGATCTGGTAAGGGTGGAAGTAATCCAGAAGCTGTCCATACTGAGGTCAAAAAGGGATATTCAGTCCTTTTTGGGTAAGATAAACTTTGTAAGGAGGTTCATTAGAGGAAATTTTAACTCAAAATGGGCCTTTTAACTTTAACTCAAATTCCATGTCATCATGTGTTAGACAATGAAATTTCCTTAAATTTGAAATACTGTATAGGTCTTAAACACTTTTTTAATATAAATTTGGGGATAGGTATCATAAAAAAAACTACTTTTTTTGTTTGTATTTTCGACATACCTCCCTATTTTTTTACTCAAATTTCGATCAGGAGAGCTTGTTGGATGTGTAATTAAATTCTGCATCCAATGAGTACCCACTCGGCATACTTTTGATGGACCTCGTTAACCGAAAAATAAGAAATACCTAAAAAAATGTGATGATGACATCACCATCATGTTTTTTCAGGTATTTCTTGTTTTTGGGGTAGCAGGGTCTATCAAAAGTATGCCGAGTGGGTACTTGTTTGATACGAAATTTAATTCCGCATCCAAATGAGCTCTCTCGATCAAAATTTGAGTAAAAACACGGGGAGATATGTCGAAAATACAAACAAAAAAATAGTTTTTTCTTTTCTTCCTCCAAAATTAATAAATATTATTCTATTATTTTAACTATTATTTTATTAATTTTTTTTAGGAGGCCCATTTTGAGGTGAAATTTTCTCTAATGCATCCCTAATTTCTCTGAGCTGGTAAAACACATAACAACCATGCTGAAAAAGGATCTAGAAATAAAATGGATTGATCAGGCAAGAAGTTCTTTCAAGGAAATCAAGAAGGCTATCATGGAAGCCCCAACCCTGATTAGTCTGGACTATACCAAGAGTTTTTATATATTCTTCTTTGCATCCTATGACACAATGGCAGCTCTGATATTACAAAAAGATGATGAGTGTCTCGATCATCTAATTTCATTCTTCAATAAAAGCTTGAGAGATGCTGAGCTAAAGTATAATCCAATTGAGAAACAAGCTTATGCTCTCATCAAGTCATTGAATACCTTCAGGATTTACATTCTCCATGCAAAAGTTATTTCCTATGTCCCTTTATCTACTATGAAGGATTTTTTAACTCAGCTTGACATTGATGGAAAGAGAGCTAAATGGATTACCAAGCTCATTGATTTTGATATAGAGGTGAAGCCCACTAAGATAGTAAAGGGACTAGGTCTAGCCAAATCCATGGCTAAAGAAAACTGTGAACTAATGGGGATAAAATTCACTTATCTCAATTCAGCAAAATTGCAAACTGTAGTAGCAGCAGAAGTAGTTCAGTATCAGAATGAAATTCAACCAGTGGCTGAAAAATTGTCTTCATGTGAGTGGTACTCAAGTATTATTCACTTTCTGTAGAAATTAGAATTTCCTCCTCGTCTCACTCCTAATCAAGCACGAGATATTAAACTAAAGCCTGTTAAATTTTGCATAGTTGACAAACTGTTGTACTGGAAAGATCTATCTGGGGTTTTGTTGAGATGTCTAGATAAAAAAGAATCAGATTAGGTCATGCATCACTTTCATTCTAGCACATGTGGGGGCCATCATTATTGGAATACCATAGGACACAAGATCATGAGGGCAGGGTACTATTGGCAAGTCCCTTTTGCTTACCTTTGTAAGGTCCTGTGACCAATGCCAAAGATTTATAAGGAAGCAGTAGCTCAAATCCTTGCCCCTTAGGCCTATTGCAATGAATGGGACTTTGTAGCAATGGGGTCTGGATTTCATAGGTGAAATAAATCCATATTCCAGTGGGCAGCATAAATGGATCCTAGTAGCCACAAACTACTTTACCAAGTGGATAGAGGTAGTACCCACCAGGAATGCAACTCATCAGGTCATCATGAAGTTTTTATATGAGAATATATTTATCATGTTTGGCTGTCCAACAAGGTTAGTGACTAATAATGCACTAGATTTCAAAGTTGAGACATTGGTTAAAATGTGTGAGTCAATGGGCATTCAGCTGGTGCATTCCACGTCCTATTATCCTCAAGGAAATGGCATGGGTGAGTCATCTAACAAAATCCGGGTTAGGATCATCAGAAAACTATTGGAGACAAATCAGAAGAGCTGGGATTCTAAGCTAAAGTTTTCTTTATGGGCTGATAGGGTAACAAACAAAATATCTATAGGGACTTCTCCATTCAAATTAGTTTATGGTACCGAGGCCATTTTTCCCATTTATCTCATTCTGTGAGTGGAAAAATTATTTCGGGAATAGTAATATGAACCAAATGATATGGTGAGGAGGAGGATGGATTTGGTGGAGTTGCAGATAGTTAGGGAACAAGTGATAGGAAAATCAGAAGCCCATAAACAAAGGATAAAGGCCATATTTGACAAAAGGGAAAAAGTAGACAACTTTCAGGTTGGAGATTGGGTCCTTAAGTGGGATACTGTCAGGAAGGACAAGGGAAAACATGGAAAGTTTGACTCTTTGTGGATTGGCCCTTTTTTGATAGCACAGGTACAGAAGAACAACACCTTCAAATTGTAGAATCTGGAAGGGGAAGAGGTGTTTGATGGCCCAGTGAATGGGTGTTTTCTTAAACTTTACTTTATTTGAGGCTTTGAAGCCTTGTTGTTGTAAATTAGTAGTTAATAGGTTGTTTTTTTTATAAAATAAACTCCATGCCCAATGGAACAATAAATGATAGTGTTAATTTTTAGTTATTTTCAAGGAAAGGAATTATGGTCTGGAGGTCCCCATCCCCAAGTAGGAGCCAGATGTTATCTCCCAAAATAAATTTATTTTGATAGTATGAAGAATTCAAGTCATGTTATGAAATATTTAAAGATGACTAACAAATTGAAGGTCTCTGGTTTGGCTATGTTTGAAAAAATTGGAAGTTTTAGCTTTTGGTGGCTTAGGTGGGGTTCTTAATAGCTCATTAGCCACCGAAAGGCTTTGTTTTGTTAGTTAACAGTTTAACGCAGGATAAAGGTTAACCACCGAAAGCGAGCCTGGTTGAGTAAATGGGAAAAACACTTTCGATGGCTTAGGAGAGAATTCAAAAAGCTAATTAGCCACTGAAAAGTGTTGGTTTTAGTAGCTTACTGAACAATCCAAGAAGGGCATCAACTACCAAAAGAAAGAAAAAAAGGCATTGGGGAAAAAACGGTTTTGGTGGCTTAGGAAAAAGCTCTAACGTCTCATTAGCCATCGAAAGGATGGGATTTTGACAGTTAAAAGGGATATTCAGCTAGACCATTATTCGTCGAATGCTGAGTTTCACCTGGACATTGGGGAAATGGTTTCGGTGACTTGGGTGAAAGGGTTAGCATTTCATTAGCCATCAAAAGACTTGTTTTTAGTGGCTAGCAGACAATTTTGAGAAGGCCTTTAACCACCAAAAAGGTAAAAAGAGAGAAATGGTTAGGAACCCATCAAATCAGAGCCCGTCAGCAAAGTAGTGATCATAAAAGGGCGTGATAAACCACCGAAAAGATAGAAGGCTGTGTCAGGGCATGATAAATTGAGTGAGGAGGTCGCTATTAAAAACTGATAAGGACTGATGTAATTTGAAACCCTCCTTCTCCCTCCATCTATCCATAGAACTACAGAAATCCCCAATGGGTATCCAGGTGGATTTTAACATAATTGTTGGGCAAGGGGTCTCGAAAAGATCAAACGGAGCCATCACCCTCTGACCTAGGCATCAATCATGTAGTGGAAAGCCCTCGTAATTAGTGCCAAATATTCAGTACAGTCCACCCTTGACCTTAACATTTCTCTCCACCAGAAATCCAACTCTGAGAAGCATCCTGCTAAAACACTATCCTACAGAACTTGAACTTATTGTTGCAGGTACCCAGGAGTGGCTTTCAACAAAATGAAGAAGGGAGGACCTGATCTCAGGCAGGAGTTGGGAGACATCAGCTACCTGGAGGCACATCCAGAAGTCTATCAATTTTTTAAGAATGATGGATGCTATAGGTTTTGTGAGAAGATTCAAGATTAACACCAGCAGGTGGCTAAGGCATTTTCCCTCTCTTTTGATGGCTCCAAGGAAACCATAGGTAAAGAATAATTCCTAATAGATGAAACCATAATTAATGAAGTGACTGAACTCCCTAGCACAAGGGAGAAATGGTTTAAGACCAACATACCAAAAGATGTAGAGTTCAGATCTTACCTAAATCCTGAACATAGGGAGCTGGTGTGGAGTAAAAGTGTACCATCCTCCTGGCTAGAAGCGAGGTGCTAGAAACTATTAAAGGCCATTATGGTGTACATAACATGTGAAGGGAGATACAACAGAGCCATGATTAACCATTTTAAATCTATGAACCCCTTCATAGGGAAAATCCCACTGAATTTTCCTTTTTACCTACACAAGAGTTTGGAAAAAATGGCAGACCAGGTGAAGGATTAGCCAACCAATATTGCTGGCAGACTATCTCATCATGGCCTTTTTCAACTTGTGATCCAATAATTGTTGAAGAGGAGGAATATGGCATGGCCTTATTTCTTATTTTGGAATGGTTTTGAAACAAGACTTTAGCCTGAGGAAAATGGGAAGTATCCTACTAAAAAGTCCAGCACACCAAGAAGTGGGGAAAGGAAGAAAAGGGCTATATGCCCAGCAGCAGCAAAACAACCTCCTTCCTCTTCCAAATCCAACAAGGTCAAAATAAAATTGGATTTCAGTGAAAAGGGCTAGGAATTTACAACACACAGTGAGAACATTTTGAACCCGCCCTACTCATATTCAAAAGAGGAACAAGAAGAAGGTGCAGACCTAGCATTGCAGGTTGTAGTAGATATTGAAGAACTACCATCACCTACACCAAAAGAGAAAGATGAACCAGTAGAGAAATCTTCCTTTAGCAAGCCCAAGAATCAAAGGATAAATCCATTGCCGAGGAAAGTGTATGAGATGGATATTTTAGAAAGGGAGATAAAGAAAAATAATGTTACATTGACCAGCAGGAACAAGTTGTTGCATAAATATTACCTAGAGCTAAGAGAAAAGTATGCTTTCCTAAAGAGACTAAATAAAAGGTACCTAAAAGACAACAGAAGATTGTATAGGATGATTAGTCTTCAGAGACTGCAGATAAAGGAGGCCAAGCTAAACCCTAGCACTCATCTCACATTGGAAACCCTAGCTAAAGCTGTAGTAATCCTTCATCCTCCAGAAGCAAGCTAGGATGTTGTTAACCTTCCTAACATAGAGCCTGTTGAAGAAGAAAGCTAAGCAGAACAACTTGAAAGAACAAGTTTGGAGGTGGCTTAAGAATTTTTGAAGAATAGGGATTTCAGTGGCTTAGGCGAATGCTGAGGTAGTTCATTAGCCACTGAAAGCACCACTTTCGATAGCTATCAATTCCTATATTTTGTCCTCTTAACCACCGAAGCATAAAGAGGCATAGATCAAATTTTTACACAAAGGAGCAGTTTCGGGCGAACATGGATAGATCAGGGATAAAGTATAAAGATTAAGGACACTGAAGAAAACATTAGGGAAAGTATGCTTCAGTTTTGCTATGACATAACAGTAGAAAAGGTCACCAACACTTAACTGTGAAAGTGAAACAGTGACTTAACCAGCAGATGACTAGTGGTAGTAATTTCCAGTACTTACTTTAGTTATCAGAAGGTTCAAACAGCGAACTGTTATGGAGAGAAATTCCTATGGCTTGGGGTACCACAACAGACAGCTTGACTCTAGAAATCAATCCTTTCCAATATGCAATAGAAATTAAATGTCTAACACTAAAGGATCAGACCTCGTACCTTATTCCGGACGATTGAAGTAGATCCCCGTTGAGCTTTCCAATCTTCAGCTTGAATTGATATATTACTTCCTCAACAACAAGTAAACAATACAAGCATACTATATATCATGGTGTTAGATCTATTCTAGCATATATAATCAATAATGTAAAAGCATTTGACATAATCCCATGGATAAAATATTCATTCAAATACACATCATTGGACAGGAAAAGATATTGCTATTAATATAAATCATAGATTACAAGATAGATACAACCTCTGATGGCACGTCTGCGAACCAGAGAAACTGAATCCCCCACTTGGGACTCCACCACTTCAATCCTCCATCTCTCGATAGCAAGCTCACAAGCAAAAGGAAAGCTTGGGAAGAACACCAAAGTGCTCCAAGGGACAAAGGGATGCAAACTCAAGCATAAGTTTCAGCAACAATGGACTATAGTTTCTTTGCTCTCAATTCTCTCTTATGCCTTCAATGTACCAAGGGGTTCCTTATATAGCTTTCAAAGGGATAATGAAAGGTCGAATCTGAGCGATCTCAAGGCATATGGAAGGACAGGATTCAAATGAGTCGGGTCCATGTCAAGGAAAATTCCAAAAGAATTTGGATTATGCACACATCCTGATGTACGTGGTTATATGGGTCAAACCCGCGTATGTACGTGATTATAGGGTTAAAGGCCACGTATATCATTTTTCATATGTTTGTGGGGATGATCAAGGAAACATCAAAGGACAAAAAGTGGTCCATAGGGTCTAAGGAGTCTGCAGCAGGATAGGGAAGGCCATACAAAGTGTGATTCACCTAGAGTGGTGAAATCCGTTATAACAGATGCCCCCTAATGTATGAGATCAGAGGGGTTATACGATGGCTGAAATACATTATAAATCCATCCCAGAAGTGGAGTGATGAAGGATCCCAAATGGAAGACTAGCCACCCAATCAGCATAGTACAATAATACAACTCTGCATATAACTGCAAGTACATATAGCAGTCCCGGATACATAAGAGTACAATGGCCATGAATAGGCATAATACATGATATCAAATATGTGGTCATCGCCACATACAATATACGTAGATCAGAATCTCCATGATGAATATATACAAAGGACCATGATCTCCAAAATGGCTAAAGATATAAAATAGATCAAGATCTCCATAGTGGCTGGAAATGTCTGACATATACTGGAATCAAGTCATGAGAGCTGAAATCTCATGAACACTGGCATGATCAAGGAGGTAGCATATAAAAGATGCCACCAATATGGAAGGTCTTCTACACAAACCTCTACGAGTACATGTCCTACTATGCGAATAGAGGTGTCAAGGTCGAGCATAGTAGTCCATCGTCTAATTACCAGTCATTAATGTATACTGTTAACAGACGTGAAATCACCCACCAATAATGAAAATGGGAATCAAGGTATGAGAGTGCAAACTAACAAGTGTGAATAAATGTGTTGAGGTCGAACACTTGAGAGGATCCATCAATCAGGGGACATTGATGTATTCCTAAGAAACTGTCAATGGCAAGAGAACCTGCCACTGATGACTGCAAGTCTCAAGGCACTCAAAATGACTCTAGATTCCAATCCTAGAATAAATGATATGAAGCCAATGGGATGAAATCTGCTGAAAGGAGGGAATTAAGGAATCCCTCATCATCCAACACAAGGTACTCAGCAAAGCTATATAATGTGGAAGGACTCGATCATAAGGTGCACGAACTAGTAACTGTACCGGGAATGGCCGACATGCAAAGTCAAGATAACTGAGGAATGGCCGACTCAGGTTTCAACTTCCTTTGAACAAGAGCATAATGGCGTATGGTGACTGAATGAAGGCAACATAGACTCGATATACAAACTGGGACATCTCTGTGACACAGGAGGCAACAACAGAGGCTCCATAGGGACTGGAAGCTTAACCCGTCGGTGGAGATAAAATCAGATAAATGAGTACAGCTCCTAAAGTCAAACTATAACCCAACCAATGGATGTGATATACAATGCTCTGTTCGAAGGTGACACGACTCAACATCTTCCAAAGATAACATCTTTCCTTGTTCGTCTTTTTGGTTTTTTTATTTTTTTGGACTTTTTCAGTTATTTGAAAAGCTTGAAAAAAGAATAAACTAGCTTTATAGTTACAAACTAGGAGGAGACGAGTGTCATAAGGGAAAACAAACTAGTTCCAAGCAGTGGATCATACCTATGCTCAATGCAAGGATACATGTGTAGGATATTGACACTCGGGGGAAAATCCCCTCCCGGTAAAAAGGGAATCAAGCTGCGAAGGATATAAAAAATGGCTCTGCATGGCTAAACATGAGACAAGCTCAGGCTATATGGCTGAAACGTAATGTCAGGGGAGCCGGCATAAAGCTCAATAAGGCAGGCAAATCTCATGATAATGCATTCACAACTTGACATAAGGGAGTCCTAAGGGAAATAGGCCAGCATAAGATCAAGAGGAGTATGATGCTCTTGCAAAATGTCATGGCGGCACTATACAACGGACTCCCACACCCTAAAGGAGAAAATGTCGGCATGGGCACCAAATGCAAATAAGGCGCTAACTAGGGTACCCATGTAAGGTGAAGCTCTACCACTTGTATCATGGCACTTCTAAAGCAGCAAGAAGGTTCTGTGACATAATAGAGTGGGTTCGTACCTAAGGACATGGTGATATGGTCATAAGGTCATGAAAAATGAAAACGGTGGTGAACCTAACCTATATGCTAGTTTAGACATGATACCTGATATCGGCACGAATGGGTCA
>LPNX010581432.1:324629-363148 GCA_001517045.1 Pseudotsuga menziesii | reverse complement strand
TTCTACATCACAAATTATGTCAAAAACGGTCCAAAATGGTTAGAAAATGTCGAAACTATAGGAAAGGGGGTAAAAATTTTCAAATATTTGAAAAAATTTCCATAAATAGTAAAAAATATAAATCATTTGAAAATTTTACCCATTTGAGCTCTGATTTTCAACTGCAAATTCTAGGAGATCCAGCCGGCGAAATTCACAACCGTTTCTTCCAGGTATTTAATCATGTTCTCCTCTTTCATTTTGATATAATTTTTGTAGATTTTCGTGGTTAAATGAATTTTTAAGCCATCCCAAATTGTGCGTTGCGGCCCATGCGGATATCGAGGTTTTTTCCACGTATAGGGCTGGCTATATGTGGAAAAGGGCCTCAAACCCGCGTACATACGTGGTTGTTTGCAAAATAGTTGCGTATGAGGCCGCACATATGAATTTTCAAGAAACTAATGGGTAATCTTGCAATTTATTTTTGCAGGATGGTGCTAGAGTGGAGAGAGCATGAGCATGGTGAAGTAGAGGAAGCAGTAAGGGATGACTTAATGGCTCAACAAGCTCTTCATGCATGCGGACTCTACAATTTTTGGTGTCTTGGTGGTTTGAGGGCCAAACCAAGACTACTATAGATGCTGGTAGACTATTGGGATCCAGACTCGGAATCCTTTCGTATTGATGGGATGTCCCTCACCATAGAGGTGGAGGACATATACTTTATCACTGGTCTTTCTAGACGAGGGGAGGTGGTGAACCTTCATTCCCGAGGTGGGCCAGGAGGTGGCATGACTATCGACGAGTACACAATGGTGTACTATAATCCAAACACGGAGAAGGTGGGGACTCAAGTCCCTACCAATGCTATACAGGTGCTGGGCCTAAAGGCCATATTGTTGACACTGGGAAGGATAGCCGGCTTAGCATCACTCCACCAAGCCTCGCGACCTCTGATGTTCTGTGTGGTGGAGTGTATGAGACCCACTATATATGACTAGAGTACTACACTACTGAGCAACATGAAACACCAGCTCAGTGAGTGTAAGGCAGGCAGGATATGGAACTTCGGGTTCAGTAGTATTATGAGCACATTTTTCTTCGAGCGTGTTCCAGGATTGAGCCATAGAGTGGACATTCCCCTCCATGGGGTTCGAGATCCAGCCCAATGGAATTGGGAAGATTCTATGCGCAGACTAGGGGGTGGTAGGGTGGCCAACCCATATCCAGCTGACTTCTTTCCATGGTGGCGATGACAGATTGTTGCCATAGATGACTACCCCTATGCAGGGATAGATTTTCGGGGGGATCTGGACATGCCATTTCCACCAGGATTAGCATATGGAGACGTAGGTAACGAATCTCGACCCTCACTCTTTTTAAAAAAATTTGAGTTATTTAATATTTTTGTATTTTCTTGATTATGTGGAATCAAAAAGACATGTTTTTGCGTGATAATACATAGTGACATCTACCATTCATGTACAGATGTGGGACCACGACAGCCAGAGGGCTTCCCTCGTCATAGACGGAGGGGAAGAGGAGATGACATCATGGGTGTGGATGTAGAGCAAATGCTCCAGAGCATTCATACCAACTTTGTGAGACTGACTCATAGAGTTCCCACGGCGCAAGTCGAGGACTTGCCTAAGGCCATGCAGCGGCATGTGGTGGGTGTACCACGCGCATGGGTGCGTTTATTCCGATGGCTAGCTAGAGTCGTAGTGACGTTCCATGATAAAAACCCTCCTCCTCCTCCATAGGATTAGACACCTGGGAGTGTATATGTTTTGTACTACCGTGTACTATATGATGGTGGCTTTAAAATCCCCAATTTTGTATCATGACACTATGTATTACCACATTTTTGATGTAAATAATTTTTTTTTATGGTGATCGATTTATTTATTTACATGTGTAAATGTGTTTATGATTAATTTATTATGAATGAGACAAATGACAATCTAACACGTAGTTAGCATATGAGTCAGCAACTTGATTATTATTTCTTGGAATGTGTATATATGTTATACTGTCAAATTTTTGTTCTAACAATCTCACACGTAAGAACCTTCTCAATAACGTCAGATCTCTAACATGGTACAAACCATTGAGATGTGACACTACTAACTCTGAATCAAGATGTACCTCAAGAGATAGAACGCCATGTAGAATGGCATCCTGTAGAAGCTCAATAACGACGCTATATTCAGCAACATTGTTGGAAGATGTTCGTAGACATACACCTACTGAAGACAGTACCTGACCCATAGGAGTATAAATCACCCAAGCAGTAGAGCCTGAGTGTTGAGTGTGACGGCTTGCACCATCTGCGAATCCTATGTAGGTGGAAGATTCCATTGACATCTGCTAAAAGAAACGGAAACTAATCACAAACCCGATCACGATAAGAAAAAGTCCTAACTATGCAAAGTTGTACAATAATATACAACAAGCAGCCTTGGCTAAAGATCATGCATAGTATTTTTTGAGATAGAGCCCATTTCTAGGCTCCACCAAAGCTATTCCTTCGTAATCCACTAACTCATAGGAACCCTTCTCTAATACACACTTGACCACATAAGGACCACGCCACATAGGATTAAATTTCCCTGCCCCCAAGGGTTCTTTCAATTGATTCCACAAAAGGACCAAGTCTCCTTCACTAAGCACTCTTGGATGGACATAATTATCGTACTGGACCTTAACGCATTGTTTATTAACCTTTAGAGCCACCAAGGCATCCCAACGCTGCTCATCAAGTTGCTCAAGGTGAACCAAATTCTCCTCCAAAGGTGAAGTGTCTGGTAAGAGTTCCACATCTAGCTTCAACGAAGGAATTTTGCATTCAACCGACAATATCGAATCCACTCCATGTACAAGCTGATATGGAGAAAAACCAGTGGAAGTCTTAACTATGGTTCGATATTCCCACAAAGCAGGATATAACATGATGTGCCAATTCATCTTGCTTTGTGCGATGGTTCATTGGAGAATGGATTTGAGTGATTTATTCACTGCCTCTACCTATCCATTCGCTTGAGGATAGTAAGAAGAGGAGTGCTCTTGCTTATACCCTAACTTGGATGCCAACTCTTCCATCATACGGTTTTGAAAGTGCGATCCATGGTCAGTGACAAGCTCTTTCAGAATCTCGAACCAAGTAATAATTTGGTTGAATACAAAGTGAGCGGTTGTCTCACCATCAAATTTTACTGTAGGCATAGCCTCAGACCATTTCATGAAGTAATCAACAGCCACTATAATATGATGGTTCCCCCCAGCTGAAGCTAGGTTGCAATCCATAAAATCAAGCCCCCACTTAGTGAAGGGACCGATGGTGATAATAGGATGTAATGGGGTAGGTTTTGAGCGCATATTACGTGTGAACACCTGGCAAGGGTGGCACCTCTTGACCGCATCAACACAATCTTTAAAGATCGACAGCCAGAAATAATCCGCTCTTAAAATATTTTGAGCTGTAGAAAGTCCAGATAAATGACCACCACATGCCCCTCTGTGGAAATCATTCAGCACAACCTCAGCCTCATCATGAGTTAAGCAACGTCGTAAAATGGAATCTACCCCATGGCGGTACAAAGTATTGTCCACTATAAGGTAGTTCTTAGAGACGTGACATAATCGTCGTCGTTCATCTCGCGAGAGGTGAGTAGGGGTCCTTTGTGTTTGTAGATATACTATGATATCCTCATACCATGGGTCTAACATTGATATTAAGAAGATGTGTTCATCGACAAACATATCTTCACAAACCAACTCCTCGGCCTCACTCGGGAAATCCGATATAAGCTCTGCAAAGATTAAAGATTTCTTCAATTTTGCCGAAACAAACTCAAGATCAAATTCTTGCAGAATGACAATCCATTTATTATACTTTCCCCCAATCATCCTTCGGGTGAGGACGAACTGAAATGGATTGACATGGGCCACAACCAAGGTCTGGAGAAGGAGAATATAATGTCTCAAATGTTGAACCGCATGTACGGTAGCTAAAGCAAGCTTCTCGACATGAGAATAACGAATTTTTGTGTCAATAAGGTTTCATCTTAGATAATATATGACATGCTCTTGGAGCTCCTCATCCTCTTGAACCAAAACCATACCAATCATCTCTAAAGATGCGACCACATATAATAGAAAATCATGGCTATAATCTGGAGGACTAATCATCGGGGCCGATGCTAGGGCTCGCTTGAGTGCATCGAAGGACTCCTGGGCTCTCTCATCCCATTCAAAGGGAGTATCCTTCTTCAAGAGACGCATGAATCCTCTAGTCAAATTGGCAAAGTTGACAACAAATCTTCGTAATAAGTTTTCCATGCCTTGAAAACACTGAAGATGATGAATATTCTTCGGGGGAGACAACTGAAGTATTGCCTCAACCTTCAAAGGGTCGACTCTTATACCCTCTTTCGAAATGATGAATCCTAAGAAACGACCTAAATTCACGCAAAATATGCACTTATGAGGATTTAATCTAACTGAATAGTGCCGGCATCTTTTGAATACCAATCTCAAGTGATAGGCATGATGCATTCTCATATGAGAATGAGCAGCGAGGTCATCCAAAAATACTTCAATAATAGACTTGAGATCATGGAAGATCAAGGTCATCGCCCGCTGAAATGTAGCTCCGATGTTTTTAAGGCTGAAAGGAATTTTCCGATATGAAAATGTTCCCCAAGGACAAATAAATGCAGTCTTGTGTTGGTCCTCAGGTTTAATCTGGATCTGATTATACCCGGAAAAGCTGTCCATAAAGGAGAACACCTTGCTACCTGCACACTCATCCAAAAATTTGATCTATAAATGGTGTGGGGAAGTTATCCTTAGGACATGCATGATTCAAATCATGGAAATTAGTGCATATTCAGATCGCTCCCTGCTTCTTATCCACCGAAACGGGGTTTGAAACCCACTCCATCAAGGGAATGGGATAGATGAAATTGGCTTTCAACAGCTTCTCTATCTCTGCCTTAATGGTGGGTTCTTTCCTAGGATTCATGGTGCGTAAACATTGTCAAACAGGCTTAGCGTTGGGGTAAGTCTTAATCTCATGTTCGACAATACGAGGGTCAATACCTGGCATCTCGTCGTAATACCAAGTAAAAACATCACAGAATTCCTTGAATAGCTCGGTATATTCCAGAATCTCAGCATGGGAACATTTTGCCCCAATATAGACATTCTCTATTGTGCCAGGATTGCAAGAGGTGTTGATAGGAATTGTGGAAGATATGTTCACCATGTTTCCATCAGCCATTGGACCAGGAGAGCTTAATGGAACCACAGGACTACCAACTCTCTGACTAAGAATCTCCCTATAATCCTCATGCTTCAAATGGTCAAGTGCTGGAAGAAAGTACGATCTATGATGAAGTTCCTCCCATGGTGGCTCAACTCCTGACATAGCCTCGATAATCAATTCATCTGAACGGAAAACCGTATGAAGGTAGTCATGGGCATGAGAAGACTATACTACCCATGCCGAAAGCACATATGGGTCTTCCTCCTCTATCCATGAAGAGAAAGAACAAGGCTCTGCAACACTCTTGAGATTAGCTTGATAAGCTATCATAGCTGTAGGTAATGGCACGCTTGTCTCGATGGGCTCACTTGAAGTACTCGGTGTAGGAAGAATCCAAGGATCTTCCATATGGGTTTTCTGAAAAGACACCGAGGTCGTAGATGTCGAATCCTCATCGGAACAGGATCCTATCATGAGGATCAGTACAGGACAACTAAAGCTTCCCATAAGGGATGGATACATGCCTACACCCACACTCCTAGTTGCCGGCTGAGAGTGCTCAATGATTGGGACCAAAGCTCCCAAAGATGCGGTAATAGAAAGATTCTTGAATTCCATTTGATCAATTGTTACAATCTTCCTGTTATGTGGAAAGCATACAACACGGAACAAGGAATAAGGAATGGCTTGCATACTATACATCCAGTTCCTACCCAGCAAGAGATTGTAGTCAAGGGGCACATCAACCACCTCAACCTCTATCGCAACGGTCTTCCCCCCCAAATGGACTTTAAGGGAAGGAAGGATGCCATGTGGCCTAAAATATATCCGATCAAACTCAGTTAACATAGTCGCTAATTTAGACAGCTCAGGAGAACCCAGACCCTTCCAATAGGACAAAGACATCACAGAAGCCGTAGCGCCCTCGTCAATAATAGTACACTTGACGATCATATTAAGACATTCTACATTCACCAAAAGAGACACATATTAGGGAAAGTGAGGCTGCAGTCCTGTGGTTTCAAATTTGATCACCGAGGAAGAATCATCTTCATTCACACCAAGGGCAGAAAGCAACACCTTCCTTTGCAAAAGACAACTCTAAAGCACTTCCAATGCAGACATTGCACAAGGAGTGTGGCCCAAATCCTCGACAACTGAATAATTCTGGGTGGCTTGGGCATTTGGATTATGCCCTGAACGCTTAAGGACTCCCTTAGGAATGTGAGGTGCAACCTCAGGTTTATCCGCAGGTTTCTCAATACGCAAAGGGGACCCTGGTGGATCAGGTTCTTTTCCTGGGTTGGGTTGTGATGAACTATAATCTTTCGCACGAGTCACAACTTTCATAGCACGGACCATGTTAATGCACCCATGAGCACTAGTCTCTGGTGGATCATTCTCACTAGACTGGTCATGGGACTTTGATTTCATATTCTGGTTATGTAGTAAAGGGTTAGTTAGCACAGTTGGGCCTTGTGCTAAGAATCTTGAAGATTCATCAATCCAAGGGCACAAGTAAGTGAGGTGATCTTCCTTACATAACTTGCAAGGGAACTTAACCTTATGTTTAGCTTGCTTGTCCCCCCCAGCATTTCTACCGTTCTTGTCATTATTGTTAGCATTCTCATTCTTATTCCCACCCTTTCGATTATTATCTTTACCCTTTTTTCTATTCCGTCCAGGCTGCTGGTTACCCTTCTGGTCCGATGATTGCACAGAAAGTACATTCACCGTTTGGGTGGGTTGAGATGAAGCCGTAGCTTGTCCCGAAGTATATTGGTTGATTGACAACTGACCAACTTGTTTTGCAACTGAATCTGTAGGTTTTGCACTTGCACAACCCACAATGCCATTGGCATGTGGTCCAGGTTTGACTTTGGGATCGAAACTAGAATGAGGAGCATTGGGAATAATCTCATACAACAAACCAGATTGAGCATAGATCAAGTCCAGTTCCTGTGCCCTAAAAATCACTTGTTCCTCATTCTACACTCCAGATGTGGAAACATCCTTCTCTATATACGACAATAACGACTTGAGGAACCACTCGAGGAGGAACTCTGGCGGTATAAAGGCTTTAATTAGTCTCTTCCGTCTACACCACTCTTGAATATGATTAGAAATATGGGTGGCTTTATCTTGCCAAAATGTCCACAAGAGTTTAGTACCAACGTCATAGCGCACTGGTAGCTGGAAGTGATTAAGAAAAGTCATTGCAAGGTTGTCGAATAAAGTAAAAGCGCCCCTAGGTAACTGTATATACCATTTCACAGTAGGCCCTGTGAGGGTGCGTTGAAATAGTCTCAAGTGGACTGAGTCCTGATGTAATGAATTCGAAGAGCACCATAGGTGAAACATAGTAGCGTGTTCACTCAGATCCTCTCCCAGTTTGCCTTCGAACTTAGGTATGTCCGAAGGAAGCTTGGTAGGGACAGCCGGCCAAGTCGGGTCATGAGCCACAGGATCGTTCATAAGTATCGATAAGTCAGGAAGGTTAAGCGTCATGAGGAAAGGGAGACTAGGATGATGAGGTTGATGGACTACTCCCTGATTCATATAGGTTTGGTTGCCACCATGGCCTTGGCCACAGTGCCCTCCTCCTGTATGTCCCGTATAGGGTGGCGTGGAAGCACCGTAATGAGGTGGACCTTGACTAGTAGGAGGTACAAATCCATAGTTAGGAGAGTAAGTAGGTTGTTGATACCCACCTCCACAAGGTGAAGAAACATGTTCATACTGTGTCCCATAATAATGTCCATAGGTCATCACATGCGATGCCCCATGAGACAGTCTGTAGGTAGGAAAATAGGTTCCAGAAGTAGGAATATACATACCAGAAGTAGGGATATATGCCGCGGAAGTAGTAGTCTGACCTCTAGAAGCATGAACATAGCCTCTTGAAGCAATGGGAAGTATGTAAACTTGAGACACAATCGGTCTAGTAACCGTAGTATGGACCTGACTCGTAGCCATGTGCTGACTCGAAGGACCATGTGAATAAGGTGGAGGGTGGACATTTGAAGAACTAGGGGCCGAGGACGAAGGAATTTGAGTAATAACATATGTATTATCACCTATCCTCACTCATCTTGGGTCTATTATCCTAATAGGGTCGCTAAATCTAGACCTAGGAGGGATATAAGATGTAGCTTCCACCACTGGGATTGAAGGTGCAATGTGACTAGTGCTCCCAAACCTCTCCGCATGGTAAGGAATGAGAGTGCCCCAAGGAATAGTGCTAGGCTCAAAGTCGTATTCGACATGAAATTTCAAATCATGCATAGGAAAACCAGCCATACCATAACTACCATAGCTAGTAGTGGCGGGTTCAAAATGAGTCTCGGCGTCCTCCGGCATGCCATACCGGTAACGCATCAATGGGGAATCAGCCCTAGAGTGAGTAGGTCTATCATGCATGGATCCTATCTCAAAAATCATAGGACCTAACTCAGCTAAGTTGGGTGAAGTATCGTAAGTAGGAGTAAATTCCCCATCGTCTACACGAATGGGAGGAGGTGGTTCAAAAATACTTCTGAAGAATCCCCCATGGTGTGTGAATCAATGTGTGACATAGTCCGCTTGGACTATCTAGGTCTCTCTCCCAAAGGAGGAGGAGAAGTAGAAGGAAGAAGTCTTGCTAAACGATGAGAACGGTGCAGAACCGCACTCGAATCCACAATGACTCAAAAAATAGCAAAGACTCTCTATTTACGCAAACCCTAGGCCAACTAGCATGCACAGAGCAGTCACTAAAAAAATCTAAAGCCAAATGCAAGAAAACAAGGGATGGATAAGTGAGCTCCTGAATGAAGTAGGTATGTCTCACCTAGGAGAGGCTTGAGACTCCCATACACAACAAGCGAAGGTACATAACCAATTATTGTGGCCCTCAGCTTCAACGCATAAAGCGACTGTGCTATCCGACCCCAATCTGGCCGGGACACCTACAGAATAACCTCTACAAGTACCCCCTCAATATCCTAGGTAAGGCCACTAAGGTCACCTCAATATAATCAATGCTCAGGCGGACAGTCGTAGGCAGGATTGACCGTATGGGCAGGGTAGCAAATCCTGAAACTCTCGAAAGAGCCCCCAGATACGAATACAATCCTGGACATATCTCCGGTGCTACTCAGTTATGAATAGGGGTCATCCCAATCAATAACTGCTCACACTACCTCGTTCTTAACTCCTGTTTGAGAGGAGGATCCTGAGAACAATGGTTATACCAAGGATTTCACACACTCACTTGGACAGACACCTAGATGTTGTTGTTTAGTGATCTTGGAGAATTGAATTACAATGAACTATTCCAAGATCCTAAAACCTAAGCTTGTTGGTGCACCCTAGAAAGGAAAAGAGTGTAATTCATTTTATTTAGCATTGATTTTAGTTGGATTTATTACTCAAAAATAGGATATGGTCGTGCAACTAGTGGTGTTATGACGCAACAAGAAGTAAAATGCACACCTAACAATCAATGCAAATGCATTATGTCCATGAAAACAGGATATGCTACTACGTGAAATGCACAATTCTTCTTCAAATGATGAATGCAAATTTTCCTATATGAATTCCTAACTAGTACTCCAAAGAAAATCTAGATCTAGTGCAAGTACAATGCAAAGTGCAAAATGCAATGCATGATGATAAGCAAATGTTTTTGGATTTTTTGAAAATAAAAGAGATGCAAAAAGCCAAATAATGATCCTACAACCCCCAGACTCTAGAAGCACACATAAACAACATTCAAGCAAAGCACTAAGGTAAAATAAATCTAATGCACTAATCTCAAACAAAAAATCGAAAATGTCATGACAAGAACTTTCCTAAAATAAAAATTAGGCTAAAAAAACGTTTCTGATCAGAAACAGAGGTCTAAACAGACTCAGGCAGTGTCAAAGGAGACTCAGCAACTATCAGAATTCACCCAGCAACCAATTATCTCTCAAAAAGGAAAAAACAAGGGTATACGCAACTATTCACAGTAAACCCACGTGTATACGCAGAAATCATAGAGGAAACCGCGTGTATACGCGACTGTAAGTCAAAAACCCGCATACAGGAAGAAAAGGTGCATAAAACCAAGGTAAACAAATAGGCTGAGACAAACTTCACACCAATCACACTCTACCAGGCATACATGCCCCCAAAACCGACACAGAAACAAGAGAGAAAGAGAAATTCAAATACATTGAATGCCTAGAAATCAACCCCCAAAGGAAAAATACTAGGAACTCCCCAGCAGAGTCACCAATTCTGTTATGGAGAGAAATTCCTATGGCTTGGGGTACCACAACAGACAGCTTGACTCCAAAAATCAATCCTTTCCAATATGCAATAGAAATTAAATGTCTAACACTAAAGGATCAGACCTCGTACCTTATTCCGGAGGGTTGAAGTAGATCCCCGTTGAGCTTTCCAATCTTCAACTTGAATTGATATATTACTTCCTCGACAATAAGTAAACAATACAAGCATACTATATATCATGGTGTTAGATCTATTCTAGCATATATAATCAATAATGTAAAAGCATTTGACATAATCCCATGGATAAAATATTCATTCAAATACACATCATTGGACAAGAAAAGATATTTCTATTAATATAAATCAGAGATTACAAGATAGATACAACATTTGATGGCACATCTACGAACTAGAGAAACTGAATCCCCCACTTGGGCCTCCACCACTTCAATCCTCCATCTCTCAATAGCAAGCTCACAAGCAAAAGGCAAGCTTGGGAAGAACACCAAAGTGCTCCAAGGGACAAAGGGATGCAGACTCAAGAATAAGTTATGGAAACAATGGACTATAGTTTCTTTGCTCTCAATTCTCTCTTATGCCTTCAATTTACCAAGGGGTTCCTTATATAGCTTTCAAAGGGATAATTAAAGGTCGAATCCGAGCGATCTCAAGGCATATGGAAGGCCAGGAGTCAAATGAGTCGGATCCATGTCAAGGAAAACTCCAAAAGAATTTGGATTATGCACACATCCTGATGTACACGGTTATATGGGTCAAACCCGTGTATGTATGTGATTATAGGGTTAAAAGCCATGTATATCATTTTTCATTTGTTTGTGGGGATGATCAAGGAAACATCAAAGGACAAAAAGTGGTCCATAGGGTCTAAGGAGTCTGCACGGGGACAGGGGAAGGCCATACAAAGTGTGATTCACCTAGAGTGGTGAAATCCACTATAACATGAACGAATTCTATAGTTAGTTAGACTAGTAGTTAAATAGGGTTTTTAACCCAATTATGCAAAAAACAATTGTTTTGTCTATTTTTATTAAATCAGATCCAAGTTTTCAAGATGTAAGTATTTTTGTAAAGGATATAAATCCTAAGACTTATTTCATTGAAAGGGTTTGACTTAGAAGCCTTATCCTTGATTGAGTTTCATGTATGTTGTGAGAGTGTAAGGTCTTATAGGTCACCTAAATTTATCCACTTAGAAAACCATAAAAACATTTAAGTTACTAGGCATCCTTGAGCTGCAACCTAGAGGAGTTTCTTGGAGTGATAACACATCCCAATTAGCGTCCCTTTTTAAAATTTTGCACTATTTTGGACACTAATTACCATCCCAATTAACATCCCAATTAGCATTCCCATTAGAATCCTAATTAGGATTCCAATTAGCATCCCAATTAGCATCCCAATTAGTGTCCCTTTTTAAAAGTTGGTGCTATTTTGGATGCTAATTAACATATCAATTAAAGTTCCAATTAGCATCCCAATTAGCATCCCAATTAGAATCCCAATTAGTGTCCCATTTAGCATCCCAATTAACATCCGAATGATCATCCCTTTTTAAAAGTTGGCTTTATTTTGGATGACAATTAGCATCCCAATTAATGTCCCAATTAGTGTCTGCAAAAGTGTCCAATATAACGCCAAGAATAGCCTCCCCAAAAACATCTTGAATAGCTTAACACCATATATTAATCTAGGGTTAGCGACAAGAATTGCACCATGAATTTCGACAGGAAAAATATTCAACATAGCGCCAAGTATAGAGCCAGGAATTACACCTAGAAAACATCCAACATAGCGCCAGGTAAAGCACTTGGAATAATGCTAGAAATTTTGAAAGGAACCGCACTAGGAATTGCACTAGGTTTAGAGCTAGGAATTGTGTTTGGAAAAAATCCAACATAACATAAGATATATCAATGTCTATGTCAATGATCATGATTCATGTGATAGTACTTTACAATAACTCATTACCTAATAATTACTCCTAAATGACTCCTAATTACCCATAATTGACCACAAATTACCCTTCAATGATCACTAATCAACCCTTAATTACCCTTCATTTACCCATAATCACCCATAAATGACCCTTAAGTCTTCACGGGGCTCAAGTCCATCACATAGGCCTTATAGAGGGAATATTTTGGATTGTGAGTGGGATATGATGGCCATTTTGGGATGTATAACACCATGATAATTTTTTACTACTAGGGCATGGTTTGGGATTAACCTCTAGGTCCTAAATTCATCACGAGACTTTAAGTTTTTGGTGACTCTTTATTGATCATTAATTGGATGACATATCACATACCGCCGATGAATATATATCTTAGGACTATTTCTGAAGAGTTGATCATAATTAATGTCTTTAAATTTTGGGAAATCTCCTTCCAACATGTTTTCAGAGAGATGAATGAAATTGTAGATAATTTTTCAAAGGATGGTATCTTATTGGGTGATGGTGAATGGAAAAAATGGGAATGCCAAAATGAAACCATCATGGAGTCTGATCCAGGTCCCATCTCTATCTAAACTATGCATCCCCAATTGCTAACATTATCTATGATCCATGGGGCTTATTCATTTATGTTTTTCTCCATGAATAACATATTTTCTAGTGGTTTTTATGGGTGTTGTAAGCACAAATAAAATGACTATTGAAAAATGTAAGTCATGTATGATAGTGTTTCTCTTGAGTTTTTATTCTCACAAACTATCAATAGGTGAAGTTATAGATGAGGTATATATGACTATAAAGAATGTTATTTTTTTTATAATGAATTACGATATTTTTTACTCGGAAAAAAAACTAAATTTGACTACGTATTTCAAACCAAATTCCTTTTTTTCTCTCTTGCATTCAATCCAACCAACCCCTTATTTGGGTATTGATGGGGTATTTAACACCATTACCTGTGGTGTTGCAATGGATGATACTATGGTTGGATACCTTTCCCAGTCTAAATAATTTGATTTATGCCACCTCTTCTCTTTCCAATGAGAGTCTTACAACATTGAAACCAGTACAAGCGAAGTTCGATTCATAATTATGACCATATTAGTGTCTCCAACATGTCTATGCCAATATGAAATAATACTAGTGACCAAGGTTTTTGATGTAGGTAACATTGAATTCATCTTGGGTTCCACCCAATGGCGTCCCATCTTTGAATCTTTCTATTGGGAAGGCTTATTGTATTTCCCTTTGGTAGGATGTGAATATTTTTCCATTGGACACAAGGCCACCACATGGATGTGTTCAAAACAAATTTTCCATGGAAAAACAATGTTTGCATAGTCCAACATATCATGTCCAATTTTTTTCTATGTTCTTCAACACAATTTGGAAAGAATGTATGGTCATGAATCAATGCAAAACTATATCCAAACACGTGTATTAGAAATATTATTGTTATTTTTTGCAGTGATGGTAATGAAGCTACCCAAAGAATTACCAATGGCTCTAAGAGTCTCGATATCGCAATATTATAAAAGTAAACTAGGAAAGTAAACCAATATCAAGGCCTCCACCAATACTTTCATATGTGGATTAAATTTAGGGTGCCATCACTTCTAAAGAGATATGCACCCTCCATAAACTAGGGTGCTTTGATTAAAACTCTTATATTTTTCATCCTCTTAAACAGATTATAAGATGAAGAAACCTTTTTTTAGTTTGGTGGATCATCATTGTGTCTAGCATGAGGGATCCCCAATTCAACCCTATATATAATTGGATTTTGTTTCAACAAGGGCCAAAGACTAGAAATTGCAAATCAAGGCATGTGGCAATAAATACGTTCCTTCCTCATTGATTACTTGTTACATTCACAAGACCATTACAAACACAAGGGTGTCAATGATGAAAAGATTGAACCTTCATGAAATCAATATCAACACTTCAATTTCACTAACCCAACATTAATACATATGAAAAAAATCCAATTTATTTTTTATCTTTAGATTTGTATAATAAAATAACCTTAAATTCATTAATTCTTTATAAGTTAAATTTAATTTTTTCATAAAAATAGATCAACAAAGAATTAATGTACATGTTTTGATTGAGTTGAAAAGTCCACATGAGTAGGCTTGAATATGTTCTAATTTTGAAGCCATTTTATGTGTACTTTTCCATGAAAATTTCATGGAAGTTAAAAAATTAAATTATAAAACGAGAGAGTAAAGAGATGTAATGTCAAACAAGAACATAACAAAATGGCATGGTAGGGAATCTTATCTTTTTAATTTCATTTACATACGATTTTAGTTGTGGACTCAATGTGTTGGTTACTTAAAAATCACTTAAAATTATTTTAATATTTGATTAATAAATAAAAATATAAAAAATACATCTTCATAAAGAAAATACAAGTAATAACTCAAATAAATAAATTAAATTTTTATGATGTCCAACTTCGGATTATGAAATATTTGAATGTTATACATTTTGATTAATAAATTACAATACCATATATTATATACGAACATATATATCATGTATGAACATAAGAATAACTATAATCACATCATATCAAAACAAATGAAAATTTAAAACTTCCCTCCTCCCTCAAGCCTAGAATTTGCGCTCCTTTTTTCTCCTATTCTCATTGAACTCTGGAACTCACTATCATTTTCATCCAACCCTAGATTTCACCTTTTATTTTTTGGAATCTCATCAAACTTTGGAACTCACGTTTGTTTTCATCCAGCCCTAGATTTCACCTTTGCTTTTTTGGAATCAAACACTCATTGGAATGATTTCACCTCCATATTTTTTCATGGTTTGATGAAATGATTTTATCCACATTGATAAGAAGCATAGAAAGGCATTGGAGGGAGGCCACACTAGTGAGGAGCATGCCAAGGCATTGGATGCAAGGTAGAAAATTATTTCTAGATAAGATTAAAGTTGTTTTTTATTTTTATTTACTCAAAGTGGCTATTGATTCCATAGATGTTTGCATTATTTTGTATATTTAGTCAATGCATTTGCAGGTTTTTTTTCATGAGCTGCAATCTCATCTATATGCTTTGTTTTTGATCATTTATGTATGTGGGTTAAGTATTCCATTTACACATGTGGATGTGATGGATCATTTATGTGTGTGGTTTAAGTATGTCATTTATGTATGTGGGTTAGGTATGTCACATGGGTTAAAAAATACATCACAACAAAACATTGGAGTTAAGTGTGCACAAGCCACTGTGGTGTTAGTAAGGGTGTGTATTCATCATTCAACACCTTATCCCATTAGAGCTCTATGGTTGAGTCACTCGGGCTAGTGAAATAATTACCTCTAGATCACAATCTCATAGGAGGAAAGCATCAACTTTTTCTTGGAAAATCCATAGGAAACAAGGATACATTACCTTATGGAAGTCACTATGTATCCTATGGTAGGTTCCTAGGGCATTGCACTACATCATTTAAAAGGTGGAGGGTTTTTCATTGTACTCTAACCCCAATTCTATCCACTCACTTTCCATAGTGAATAAGTATTGGTTCCCCACATATTGCAAGGATGTATGGAAAAAGGTTTGAGTTGGAAGGCGATCACCTTTAATTTACTTCACAAGGTCATAGGTGGCAAGGAACTATTGTATTTTTAAGGTCATGGGTTAAACTATGGTAGGTGTTATAGCTAGGTTTTGTTTCTAGATTACATGTTATTTCTAAAGCATTGTTTTCCATATTTCTTTAAATTTTGAGCTTGGTTTCAAGGTGTTAGAATCATGAGCATATTTTTGTTTGATTTCATGTCATTTCTTTTTTAATTTACTTTATTTGTTGGTTTTATAGTTTTAATGGGATTATTAAGTGTATATATTTCTTAAAAGTTGAAAAAGTCCATCATAAGGTTTGATATAAGTTGAATCATATTACTTAAACCTTTGATTTGGAGCCATTTGTCAAAAATATTTGTCAGGAAGATTCCTGTAGCACAAAAGGGAGGGACCGTGAACTAAAGCACTACAAGAAAATCGAGGCACTTTAAAAATTATAATATAAGCTCGTTGGTTGTTCAAAATTGCAAATGATGGGGTTTTTACATGTGTAAAGAGAAAATGATATGTGTATAGACCTTGCAATCATTATGACAAATGTGCACAATAAGGTAAGGATTATGCAGGTAAATTGCAATTGTCCTAAGTCTAGAAGATTGGAAATTTCTTAAGCATTAATGATAGCACATCCAAGGAGTTTTTTTAAAGCTAGTGGTGAATTTTATGGGAATATGAGAAGATGAGAATATCGTGGGTTCACCTTTTTCTTTTTTGATTTGAAAAAATTATTAAATGACTTGGGTGTAATTGTGGTTGTCGAAGATGGAACTAAGGAAGTTTGTTTGACGTGAATGAGGATAGGAGAGCATATTTTCAGCATTACAAATCATCATAGTGACAGCTATGCAACAAGACACATAAAACATTAACTAAATCATGGTTTTCATTGAGAGAGGGTTAATTCTGATAAGGGAAATTGAGAAATTGCAAGTTATGGTCCTGATTTTTCTCAGCTTCTAGTCTATTGTTGTAGTGAGATATTTTTTAGATAGTTTTAACTATTTTTTGAAAGAAAGATACAGTTAGGGTTTAGTGGATAGAAATGAAGAGGAGTGGAAAAACAAACAAGTCCGATACTTTTGACATGGGTTGGGATAAAAGTTTTCCTGAATGTGCAAAATTGCTTCAGAAAGCAGACTGTTTTAAGTATTTTGAAAAAATTGATGGTTATCATTCTAAAGTATCATATGGGTTCACTCAAGATTTAGAGAGAGATACCGTTATGTTCAATACCCTAAAAATTGAGTTAACTAGAGAGATGACAGCAGAAGCAACAGATATTGCTGATGAGGGTGAATGTTGGTTTTTAAAAGTACCATTTACCTTCAATTCAAAGGATTTCCTGCTGTCTGAAGTTGAAGCAGACTGGGGGAAAGGTGTGCATGTATAGAATTTAAAACCTGAGTGGAGGGATATTATTAATATTTTACAGAGTTATATAACTTGTGAAGGTAGATTTGCTTCTGTCTTTAAGTATCATATCAGATTTTTACAACACCTAAACCAAGAATCGAAGATGAATCTCCCCTTCTTCTTCCTAAAGAGCCTGCATAAAATGTCAAGTAGGGTGAACGGACATCAACATCATACCAAACAATCTATTTTCCATCATGGACTGATAAAACTGATCATTTGTACTGTGCTTCAGAAAAAAGGTAAAACTTGGTATTACTTCTTATTTTGGTCAGGGTTTCAGAGTGAAAAAGAAGAACAGTAAAAAAAGAGACAAATGAATAAACTTCATAGTCTGGTTAAAATGTTGAAGAAGGAATAAATTTTTGAGTTAGCAAAAGAGAATGCTCAAGTGGATTCTTTACCTCAGAAGCTCGAAGAACCTGTAGGTGGAGAGCGAAGACAAATTGATGAAAATAACCAGATAGAAATTCTAGAGATGTGGAAGAAGTCTAGGAAGCAATTTTAGAACAAGAAGAAGAAAAGAAATCAGTTTATCTTGATTAGGATGTCAATGATATCCAAGAAAACATGGCAGATGCTTCTGTTCTAGCCGAGATTGAAGTAGAGAACATACAGAGTCCCAGTAAAAAAACTAAAGGAAAGTCAATTGTTGAATTAAAAAGTGAAGGTGTACTAATTTTTGGTATAAGGATTCGTGTCAAGTATTATGCAATGGTAGGTGAGTCAAATTTGAGACCCAAAACAAGACCAAAGAATAAGTTAAGACTGAATATGAAAAATATTTTGAATCCAAAGTTGGCTAAGGAGAAGATTATTGTGATAGAAGACTCCTCATCTTGAGAATATTTAAAAGAATATGAAAACATGAATTATGAGCAGGTAGATAGTAAGAGAGAAGATTTAGTTACTGTGAAGCCTTCTCTAATGAAAGACACAGTTGAAGGATAGTCCAAAGATTCTAGTTTTAAGGGAGATAAATCTCAAAAGGTTCTTGTAGCAGTAATAGAGCAGCATGAAGAAGATGATGAGGCAATCTTTAGGAAATTAAATATCCCTTGGTTATCTAAGGAATCTTCTTCATTCCAAGAAGGAAAATTTATAGACTTGGAGAATGAAAATCTTCAGAAGATAGTTAAATAGTACAAGTATCAAATTGATTTTCTAAATGAAACAAATGAAGGTTTGGTTATAGAAAACATGAGGTTAAGATAAGATCTTGAAGATATTAACACCCATTAATTTGAGTTGATTATGGTTTCAAAGGAAGCATTAAAAATGAAGAGGCAGACACAAAGAAAATTTGAAGAGTTAAATCAGAAAATTTAATATTTAACTCTACAGAATCAAGAATTGTCAAGGAGGTTTGAAGACTTGGAAGTTGAGCAAAAAAGAACCAGAAGAAAATCACAAGCTTTGTAAGGGATAGCACTTCTGGCTAAAGAAACTAAAAATCTTTAAAAGATCATTCTCGACAGGTGTCATATAGTCAATTTTTGTAAAGACAAATAGTATATTTTGTAAAATAAATCATTTTGTAGCAATTTTGAGAGATGTACCTAGAAGTTAGTTATGTAGTTAAGTAACTGTTTTTGTAGTTATGAGGACTTGACCTAAAGTTAGTTAAAAAATCAAGAAACTATTTTTTGGGATGGAAGAAGGATAAAAGAAAGAAATTAGATGGTAGAAGGGTTCAAGTTTTTTGCAAGGGGAGGCTCAAAAGATACTATGTCAAGCTAAGATCAAAACTCTCATGTAATTTTCCAGACTGATTATTGTATATATCATTGATAAGCTCTTATTATTTTCATTACTGGTTTCATTTATGATTTGTTAAATCACTCAATGTGCAATTTTGTTTCTTGTATAACGTTTTATTCATGAAATGCTTGTAGGTTATGGATGAAACTCAGTCATTTTTCTCTATTCTTTCTGGTTTATTTATTATATATGGTTCATCTCAGTCTCTGATTTTTATATGATTTAGTACATTTTTTATCTTGTTTTATGTTACCCTCTTGTTTATGAAAATTTTAGACCAAAAACATTACAAAAATATAGTTTTACTTTGTTTCATTTTAGATATTGTGTTGGCTTGTTCATCTTATAGTTTGGAACAATTTCTAGCACTAACATATTTGGCGTCGTTGCCGGGGATGAAGCTGAAGCATACATTCCCTGGGATTTTATTATTCAACTAGTTTTCAGAGGTGGACAAAACCAACAAATCATTTAGACTACATTTCACCAGACACTTTTCATAGTGGCTACTAGGAAGGTTGGGACAAGAAGAATACCTACTTCACCATTACACCTGGGTGTCTCAGACCCAGAGAAAATATTGAAAGAAGCTAGGAAAATTAATAAATCACAGTCATCCCTAGCTTTATGTGGCCCTAATCAATTTGACCTACTATCACCCTTCTTATTTTCCAAAGAATAAAAACAAGATTCATCTTGGTTAACACCTCCTATAACTGTTAGCATTTTTTCAAATCTTCACTAATCCTCAATCCTTTAAAAAGGAAAAAATCAATCTCCTGGAAAAATCCCATTATTTTAGTTCAAAACTAGCAAAGGCCTTTTTAAACCAAGCACCAGTATAATAAACACACACCTTTTCCTTTATCAAACCCTAGTAGCTTCACAATGGTAGCTCAGCAACCTCCATTAGATATGATGGATAGGATGGTGGTAGCTAGGTATGCTCCATTAGTCCTTCCTCAGCCCTTAAATGCTCTCCCTAGAGAATATTATCAAAAGTACTTGCCTAGGTTCAATGGGAAAGGTGAGACAATAGCTAAGTAACACTGGGATGCATTTCTCATTTATGTAGATAACAAAAACATTGAAGCAAAATATGTATGGATGAGAGTGTTTACGCAGAGTCTGGATGGAGAGGTTAGGAAGTGGTTGAGAGAGTTTCTAGCAAATTCAATTACTTTGATAGAGTAACTTTAGGCTGTTTTCATGAGGCAGTGGGGTGATACCAACGGTCATACATATTATATTACAGAATTTGGATCCCTAAGGAGGAAAAATGATGAAACCATAGCAGACTTTTCTAAAATATTTAACAAGATGTATGGTAGAATTCTGGTAGAAATAACGCCCTCCAAAACTTCAACAAAACTTACCTATGCAAATGCTTTTGATCATGAATTTTATTTACACTTGAGATAAAGAATACCAGTCCATCTATTGAACATGCAAGAAGCAACGTTAGAAGTAGAATCCAATATTCTAGCTTCTAATAGACTGAAAGTGAATTTAGATCAGTAGAATTATGATAGAAAACGTAAAAAGGAGGTTGCTCCAGTATTTTCAACATCACAATCAACTGATAGTAAAATTAATGAAATGGAAAAATTAGTAAAAATTCTGACAAAAAAGTTAAAAAAAATTGGAATTGGAGAAAAATACAAATAGGCCTACTTAGAAAGGGGAAATAAACCCTAATAATCCTAATCATCTTAGATGGTAGTTTGCACCTAGGTTCATTCTGAGAGAAAGAAGGAATAATGATATACAAAGGGAGAGAAGAGAAGCTGAAGGTCAGAAAGTGCCACCACCACTCCAAAACAATGTCATTGATGAAGGAGAAGTAGAGCAGGATGAGCAGTTTCAAGATACAAATCAAGATATAAATTATTTTGGGGAACTGTTGACATAAGGTTTTTTAACTGAAGAAGATTATTTAAATTTTGATTATTATGATGCAAATATTTTTCAGATAGAAAATGATTTAGGTTTTGATATAACAGCAGCGATATGCCAGTCTGAACCCAAAAGGACTATTAGTTTAAGGTTAGGACCAAAGCAGGTTGCTCAAAACCCCATAAAGAAAGTAGTTCTTCCTCCTAAGAAATTAGACAGTTAAACACAAGAAAAAGGGCATGATCAAGGTCATCAAAAAAAGGTTATTGAAGTTGAAGGATTAAATAAGAATCAGCATAATTTTTATTTTGAAAATGAGTTGTGCAAAATTAAAATTCCAATGCCATTTACTGAGCTGAAAAAAATTCCTAGTTATAAGAATTCATTGTTGAAAATTATGGGTTCAAAAACTAATCAAATACCATTAGACATAGTAAACCTACAAGAAGAACATCCTAGAATTTTCATTGGTTTTGCATTAGCTGATAAAACTAAAAAGGATTCAAGTTCATCTCCTCCTTTCTATATAACGTTGACTGCTCATGATCAGATGATTCACAACTGTTTACTTGATTATGGGGCTTCACACAATTTGATTCCTAAGGCAGTTATGGAGGCTTTAGGGTTAAGTATCACAAAACCATATCAATACTTATATGCTTTTGATTCTAGGGTTGTTAAATGTTTGGGGGCGATTAAAGATATGGTGGTAAATTTAACACAATTACCTATGAAAAGTGTCATCATGGATGTTGTGGTAGCAGATATTGCTCCCAGATTTGGAATGTTACTTTCTAGGTCTTGGGATAAGAAGCTAGGGGGTACCTTACAGATGGATTTTTCATATGCAACAATCCCTATTTTTGGAGGTGAGAATAGGAGATTGTATAGAGAATTAATTTTTTCTTATATTGTTACTGATGACATGAATCCCACAAATCATCCATTGTACGTTGTAGAGAAGGATTTGGGCACATGTATGTTACACTTCAGTGATGACAATGCAACTTGTATGTTATATGTGGAAAAGGAAAAACCAGTCAAGTGTTCTATAGAAAAAAAATATGAGTTGTGGAAAATGTATTTTGATGGCTCTCCATCCAAGGAGAAAGCAGGAGCAAGTATTCTATTGATTTCCCCTGGTGGTGAATCAATAATTTTAATGTATAAGTTGGAGTTTGTAACCACAAACAATGCAGCAGAATAGGAGGAATTGCTGTTGAGATTAAAAGCTGTGAAATTCATGAGCATTCAACAAATTTCTGTCTATGGCGACTCCAAATTGATTGTCCAATAGGTGAGGGACAATTATCAAGTTAAGCAGGATTTGTTGAAAGTGTATGTTAATGTATTTGTAACTTTAGAATGTATTCATCCATATATCTTATGTATTATACCCCTATGTTTATTCCAGGATGTCTCTATAATGTAATTGACTCATGTCATGTCTCAATGTTGCTATTGGGAGGTTCTATAATGTAAACAAGTCATGTCAAGTCCTTGTGGGTAACCCTCCTATTGGTCAAGGGTTAAATTCCCCATCGTTGTAAGGCCCTAGGGTTATTAGAATATCCTAGAGAAGTCGACCCTATGTGATTCATTGTAAGTTGGGGAAATAGTCCCCACCATTGTGTTAAGGATAACCCTCCTTGTTGGTTAGAGAAGGAAAAGTCCCCACAAGTTTTGGGGCACTAGGGTTATTAAACACTCCTAGAGATGTCAGCTCTATTAAGTAATTGTTAAGTGAGGTAGGCATGTTGGAATGGGTTTCAAGTGAATGAAAGAATATAAATAGAGAGTGACCCTCTCTATTTATCACACACACACTCACTCATTGGGGTGCATGAGTGAGAGAGAAGACACTGGGATCAGAGAGAGAGAATACTATTGTCGGGGGATCATCTTTATGTTTTCGGGTTTTAATTTTGGTGCCGATTCTATCTCTAAGGAAGTTTTAGGGTTTTCTCCTTTATGGTTTCCCCGAAAAAAATTCTGTGTGTCTCTTGTATATTGTGTTTTTATTGCTGTGCATGTTATTCTCTCAGTTAAATATCCTAAGATTATAATGCTAGCTTGAATGATAAAAATCTAACATGGTATTAGAGCTAACCTAATAAGAAGAAATTGTGCAGCTATAGAATATAGGGATTCTTACTTTTTGGGTCTCTCTCCACAATCCATCAGCAAAATTATGCCAGGCTGACTCTCCATTGAAAGGCACATCTTTCTGTCGAAGTGGAATTCCATTCCGAGCATTTTCAGTTTTTGGTGCAGGAAATTAGGGCTTCTTACAGAAGAGGATTTTTTGAGTGAGCCTAGAATAGAATTTATCTCCTCATAAAAATCAAATTTTAGAGACCTGGGTTAAGATTTTTGGTTGAGTGAAACTTCAGGAAATTCAAACCCTAGTTTGACCCCGAGCTGGAAAAACCCTAAATACTAAAACTGATAACTTTTGGTACATTCCCTATATCTTAGGATTGGAAAAGGATCAGGAGAAAAAACTTTCAAATTTCAAAGATAAAATTTGGATGTACACTATATCCAAATTTCATCCTCAGATTCGCTATATTCTAGGAGATATGATCCCTCCAAGTCAGGGTTCTAGCCTCTTCTAAGATTCATCCCTAAACTAGACACCTGGGGAGAATTGCGATATCTTGCGATACAAAGGTCCAAACAAAATTTATGAAGATGTTACAGTAATTTAACATACTATACTTTCTATTATTCTAATTTTATACCCCGAAGATGAAATAGTGACACGTCACAGTCCGTACAACTTCTCTATTCTGAACAGTCCTGTAACAGGTCACCTTGGGAAAATGATCATGAGTCCCAATTGGTGAAACAAATCCTGATGAAACCTATTGTGTTGGAACAGGGACATGTGAGGCTACCTGAATGAAAATTTTTATACACAAAGGATTAGTAATTTTAGAGATACCCCAAAAATAGTAACAGGCATTTCTGCAGAAGAAATTGGAAAACTAGGGCTTCCTGTTTTGGAAGCTTCCCTCCACTGTTTTCAGAAAAGGAGTACATTGGACATATTTCCTTAAAAAGATATATATTTATATATAATTATATATGAAATATTCCAAGTTTTTAAAATTAGGGTTTCTCTAACAAACCCTAGATCAGCTAGCTCCGGAACGAGGACGGACACCTCAAATCAGTAAGATCTAATCTTTTTTACTATTTTCATTTCAGGTTTTCATTTCAAAGTGATCTATCACATCAGCTTGATGATAAGCTTGGTGAAGTTGAAAAATTCCAATAATCAAAGTATATGATCTCTCTGAAGAAAATTAATTGGACGCCTACATGAGTAGAGAGGTTCCAGTTCCAAAGGGGGATGAGGCTCAAATCCTTACACAAGAGGAACTTGGTCAAGGCGAAGAAGATCATTGTTGATTCAATCACAGATCAACTTGTACCAAAAGTGTCTTCCCTAAAGACACTGAAGATGTTTGATTCCTTGACCAAGCTATTTGAAGGGAAGAACATAAATCAGAATATGACCTCAAGAAACCAGTTGAAGAATGTGAAGATCCAGAATGCAGAGACCATACAGTCATACTTTACAAGGGTCACTCAAATCAAAGAACAACTTGAAGCGGTAGAAGAAGAAGTGGAGAATGGAGAAGTGGTGATAGCCACCTTGAATGGCCTCCTAGGATCATGGGATTCATTCATTCAATTAATTTGTGCAAGAAGGAAGTGATTGCTTTCAGAAATATTCTAGGAAGAGCACACACAAGAAGATGCTCAACTCATAGTAAGAGAAAAGATGATGGGAAGATCAAGCTCTCACCATCCAAAGAAGATCCCTCAGGCGATGAGGAATATGAAGAACTCAACTCTTGAAGAACCTATTATCCACCTTAGCATTTGGATAAGAAACAAATCTATTATGAATGAAGAAGATGATGAAGCTGAAGGCTCAAGAAGGAGTCCACCCACGAAAAAAATAAAGATAAGTATTCAATTGTCATTTCATGATATTGTTTTGTTATGTATTTGTTTATATTCAGTTATTGTATTATGCATGATAGAATGTTTGCATTAATGACAATATACTACTAATATGCATGTAATGGGTAAGTAGCTCATGGTGCTATACAACTCTCCATTACTACTTATCTAGAATGAAACCTCTTTACTGACATATTGGATTAGTGCACAATCTCAATGTTGTCCTGGTAGAGATGGAAGGCATCTAGAAAGTTTCCGTGAGACATGGATGAATGTTGTATTGGCTAAAGTAGTTGCATGATCATATATTTATGCATAAGAATTTTCCAGTATGAATATTCCTTATGAAATGTTTCTAACCATACAAATGCATTTGACATGCAGGAAAGATCGCATACGTAATCGCCTACAAGCAAAGAAGGATGATACTTGTTCCAAAGAACAAGCGACGACAATTCAAGATGAAGAATAATATGATGAATGCAGCGATATCATTGATGCAGAACCTTCCATCTATAAATAAGTAACCAAGAAGAAAGGGGAGACCAATTCAAGAAGAAAGATGTCTAGGATGCAATAATTCGATCATGCAGTAGATGGAAACATTGTGGGATACAAGGCGAGATTTGTAGCATAAGGCTTCTCACGAAAAGAAGGCATAGACTACGAAGAGACATTTGCAGCTAGTGTGAGTTGAAACACATACATGATGAGCTTGATGAAGATCTTAACCTTTGCTACAAGGTTCAATATGAAAGTCTATACACTAGATGTATACATAGAATATTAGTAGCATAGGAAGCTACTTGCCACTCCGGTACAGAATGTTTCAGTGCATAGAGTACGGAAGACAGAGGGAGTATGATGCTCTACTTCAGAGGGAGTGAATATATAATATCTTGAGGTTCGACATTGTATGACAGGATGGACATATTACTTATGGCTCTATTCTTTACTGAGAGTAAAGTGGATTCCAACCTTTTCTTCAAGGTTGAAGGCAGAATACCAGTGATGCTCCTGTTATGTGTCGATACACTATTTTCTAGACATGGAGGTGTGGACAAGGGAAGTATGCAGTAGAGATCCTGAAGAGGTTCAGGATGATGGACTGCAAGGCTATGACCACACCTATGGCATCGAAGCTGAATCTAATGAGTGATGCTTCATCTGAGATGATTGATGCTATGATGTATCGTCAGATTATTGGGTCCTTGATGTACCTGAAGAACATAGGACCAGATAATTGCTTTTCTATGAACACCTTGAGCCAGTTCCTGAAAGATCCAAGACGTGTTCACTTGATTGCTACAAAGCATATTTTGAGGTACCTGAAGGGTACAGTTGATTATGGGCTCAAGTATGAGGCGAGTCAGAAGATTAACCTGGAGGGTTATGTTGATTCAGATTGGGCAGGTAGTGCCATCGATAGGAAGATCACTTCAGGGTGTTGCTTCAGTTTGGGATTAGGTGTGATCTCTTGGTTTAGTAGGAAGCAATCCTGTGTGGCACTGAGTATAGCTGAAGAAGAGTATGTTGCATCTTGTTCAACTAGTTGTGAGGCAGTATGGATGAAGAAGCTACTGTCTGATTTATTTGATCTCTAGTTGGATGCTACTTGTATACATTGTGACAACCAGAGTTGTGTGAAGTTGTCAGAGAACCCGATGTTCCATGACAAGTTGAAGCATATCAAGATCAAGTATCACTATATCAAGGATATGGTGCAGAGGGGAGCAGTGAAGCTCCAGTATGTTGCGATAGATGAATAGATAGCTGATGTGTTGATGAATACATTGGCCAGAGTGAAGTTTGAGTACTTCAGGGAGAAGCTTGGTGTTCTTGAGATCAAGGTCCCTTCTAAGGGGAAGTGATGAATCCGTGAGCCATTCTGACATGGTGAGAGGATTGGTTCCTTCCATGTCATATATGAGTGCTAAGCCATTCTGATATGACTGTAGGATTGGTTCCTACATGATCAGATATAAGGGTTATTTCCATTCTTGGAATAGAGGTGCCTAGTTAGTTACCAGTAATACTTGATCTAGGACTGAGGGGAATTCTAATATGACTATGAGATGTGTTCTCACATGATCAGATGTGAGCACATGGCCATTTTGATGTGATTGAGGGATGTGTTCCCAATTGATGAGATATAAGGGTTGATGCCATTCTCTTGGATATTGGAGGCACCTGGAACCCTCAACTTGCGATTGAGAGCCTTTCCATCATGGTTGCAGGATGTGTTCCCGCATGGGTGGATGTAAGTGCATAGCCTTTCCATCATGGTTGTAGGATGTGTTCCCGCATGGGTGGATGTAAGTGCAGAGCCTTTCTATCATGGTTGCAGGATGTGTTCCTACATGGGTAAATGTAAGTGTAGAGCCTTTCCATCATGGTTGCAGGATGTGTTCCCACATGGGTGTATGTAAGTGCAGATCCTTTCCATCATGGTTGTAGGATGTGTTCCTGCATGGGTGGATGTAAGTGCAGAGCCCTTCCAGCATGGTTGTAGGATGTGTTCCCACATGGTTGGATGTAAGTGCAAAGCCTTTTTAGCATGCTTGTAAGATGTGTTCCTGCATGGCTAGATATAACTACTGAGCCTTTCCTATAGGGTTGTGGGATGTGTTCGTGCATGATCGGATGTGAGTGTTGGGCCTTACTGATGTGATTATAGGATCAGTTCCTACATGATCAGATGTGAGTGTTGGGTGTGCCTTTTTGACATGGTGTTGGATGTGTTCCTCTCATGGTCAGATGTAAGTGCTAGACAGGCCATTCTGACTTGGTGTCAGATATAAGCGTTGAAGAAGACCTACATGGAGGGTATGCCTACAACCAGCATGAAAAAGGGTTGGCTCTGTAGAACTTCCTGTGATGAGAATAATCATGAGATAACACCAGTGATGTTGACCTAGTGATGATCCATATCAAGTGATGATCTAGATCCAGTGATGATGATCTAGTAGAGATGATCCATATCGAGTGATGATGCAAATAAAACAGTGATGATCCAGATCAAGTGATGATCCAGATCCAATGATGATGATATAGATCGAGTGATTATCTAGATCTAATGATAATGATCTAGATTGAGTGATGATCTAGATCTAGTGATGATGATCCATATCGAGTGATGATCTAGATCAAGATAAAGATGAATTGAAGATGAAGATGACTTGAATATGAATATGACTTGAAGATGCAGATGATGGGATGATCCAGAGAGGAATACTAGTGCTGACAAATTGTGTTGAGAGAATACCTTCCTAGTTAAGAGGGAGTGTTAATGTATTTGTAAATTCAGAATGTATTCATCCGTATATCTTATCTATTGTACCCCGATGTTTATTTTGGGATGTGTCTGTAATGTACTTGAGTCATGTCATGCCCCGATGTTCCTATCAGGAGGTTCTATAATGTAAAAAAATCATGTCAAGTCATTATGGTTAACCATACTATTGGTCAAGGGTTAAATTCCCCGTAGTTGGGGGGCCCTAGGGTTATTAGACTATTCTAGAGAATTCAACCCTAGGTGAGTCATTATAAGTTGGGGAAATAGTCCCCACCATTATGTTAAGGATAACCCTCCTTGTTGGTCAGAGGAGGAAAAGTCCCCACAAGTTGTGGGGCACTAGGGTTATTAGACACTCCTAGAGATGTCTGCTCTAGTAAGTAATTGTTAAGTGAGGCCAACATGTTGGAGTGGGTTTCAAGTGAATGAAAGAATATAAATAGAGAGTGAGCCTCTCTATTTATCAGACACACACTCACTCATTGGGGCGCATGAGTGAGAGAGAAGACACTGGGATCAAAGGGAGAGAATACTTTTGTCGAGAGATCATTTTTATGTTTTTATGTTTTACTTTTGGTGCTGATTCTATCTTTGAGGAAGTTGCGGGGTTTTCTCCTTTATGGTTTCCCCGAGAAAAATTCTTTGTGTCTCTTGTCTCTTGTGTTTTTATTTCTATGCATGTTATTCTCTCAGTTAAAGATCCTAAGATTGTAATGCTAGCATGAATGATAAAAATCTAATAGTGTATAGGAATGAAGTTTGGGACATGATATATAATTTCTTTATTGCATTCAATATTTCCAATATTCCCAGACATCATAACCGGATTGCTGATTCACTTTTTCTAGCATCTACTCATTTCAAAATTCCAAATACAACTCATTTAAAGTATCCCATAGAAGTCAGGTACAGACCTTCAATTCTTGATAACATCAAACAATGGAGGTTTTTTGAAGATGACTTGGAGATTAAGAGATTCTTAGAATTGACTGGTGAGTTCTCTAATTCTTTAATTAATCAAGAGAAATATGATGGAACTAAAAATGTTGAGGAATATGCAGAAAAGGAAATTGTTGGTCATAAAATTATTGAGCTGAAAGGTAATTTTATTCCCAAGGGTTTGGTCCCCCTTGAGAGAATTTTTTTAAAAGATGACACTCCATTGAAACCAAATATGCAGTCCTCAAAAGAAAACATTATGGATTGTAATATTAGTACAAAGGAGCAACCCAGGATAGTTAAGATTTCTAAAGCACTTTCAGTGGAGAGAAGAGAAAGGTACATTAAGTTGTTGAGAGAATAGGTTGATATTTTTGCTTGGTCATAAAAATATTTAAAAACTTATGACACTAGTATTATTCAGCACAAAGTTCCTTTGAAGCCTAATGTAAAACCATTCAGACAGAAGTTAAGAAGAATCAATCTCGCATTATTTCCTGTCATAGAAAAAGAGGTTAAAAAATTATTGGATGCAAAAATCATTGTTCCTCTTAGATACTCATCATGGGTAGAAAACTTAGTTCTTGTTAGGAAAAAGAATGGAGAGATAAGGTTGTGTGTATACTTTTGTAATCTGAATAGGTCCTCACTGAAAGATAATTACCCATTACCCAAAATTGAGCAAATCTTGCAGAAGGTGGTAGGTGCTCAAAGGATTTCAATGGTGGATGGATTTTCTAGGTATAACCAGATTGCAAGGCATCCAGATGACTGAGAAAAGACATCCTTCACTACCCCTTGGGCTACCATCATGTATGAAAAAACTCCATTCGGATTGATGAATGCTAGGGACACCTTTCAAAGGGCTATGGATATAGTCTTTATTGGGGAGAAGGAGAAGTTTGTTATGATCTAATTGGATGATACTACAGTCTTATCACAGTATGATGAAGAAAATCTAAAGCACCTCAAACAAAATTTCCTAAAATGCAGAAAGTATGGACTATCACTAAATCGAAAAAAGTCACATTTTGCTTTGCAGGAGGGTAAGTTACTAGGAAATTTGGTTTCAGTTGATGGGATCAAAATTGATCTAGAAAGAGTCAAGGCCATTCTAAAAATTATTTTGCTGAGTAAGAAGGATGTACAATATTTCATTTGGAAAATTAATTTTCTGCGTTGGTTTATACCAAATTTTGTTGAAACTATTAAACAAATAACAACTATGTTGAAGAAAATCAGGAAGTAAAATGGACAGTAGAGGATAGGAATTCATTTGAGAAGATAAAGCAAGCTCTTATAAAAGCACCAGTGTTAGTAAGCCCTGATTTTTCCAAATATTTTATGACTTTTTCTTTCGCATCAAAGGACACAATAGCAGCTGTTTTATTACAGAAAAATGATGAAGAATTAGAGTAGCAAATTGCATTTTTCAGCAAGACTGTTAGGGATTCATAGTTGAAGTACAGTACCTTGGAGAAAAAAGCTTACTCACTGGTAAAAGAATTAAATATTTTCAAAATGTATGTCTTACATTCAAAATTCATTGCTTATGTTCCCAATGCTTCCATTAAAGATATTTTGACTCAGCCTGATAGTTAAGGGAAACGAGGAAAATGGATTGCTAAGAAAATGGAATATGATGTAGAAATCAAGCGTACTAAGATGGTGAAAGGCCAAGGTCTAGAAAGTTATTGGATGATTCAAATTGTGAAGCTTTAGGTATTTATCTGATGATAGAACAACTTATACATGAAGAATTGCAAGCTAAGCAAGAGAAGGAAAAGATTATGGAGAAGTATGCAGAATCTACATGGTATGCATACATTATTCATTTCTTATTGTATTTTCAATGTTGTAAACATCTAGAAAAAAATGCATTTAGGTCACTAAAGTTAAAAACTACTAAATATAGCTTAGTAGATCAACAGTTGTGTTGGAAGGATCCAGGAGGTATTTTTCTCAGATGTTTAGACAAGTCAAAGATTAAGGAAGTAATTTTAGAATCACATGAAGGATCTTGTGGGGGACATAAATTATAGAAGGCTACTGCTTATAAAATTCTAAGTTCTGGATATTACTGGCCTTCACTATTTTCTGATGTATATCAATAGGTTAGAGCTTGTTTTCCTTGTCAGAAGTTTGCTGGTAAACATAAGGTTCTGTCTTTACCATCGAAACCCATTGCATTCAATGCTCCTTTCAGCAATGGGGTTTAGACTTCATAGGTTAGATAAATCTTTTATCTTTGGGACAACATAGATGGATCCTGATAGCCACTAATTTTTTCAGCAAATGGGTGGAGGCAATTCCCACTAGAAATGCAAATGATAAGTTGATAATCAGTTTTATTCAGGAGAATATTCTTAGTAGATTTGGTTGTCCTAGGATATTACTAAATGATAATGCTAAATCCTTCAAGTCTAAGGCTATGGTTGCATTTTGTGAACAAAATGGTATTTTCTTGAGACATTCAACACCTTACTAACCTCAATGGAATGGGTTGGAAGAATCAACAAATAAGAATCTTATTGAGAGCATCAAGAAATTGTTGATCCAGAATAAAAGGTCATGGGATTCCATGTTAAAATATGCACTTTGGGCAGACATGATAACAACTAAGAAAACAATTGGAACTTCTCCCTTTTAATTGGTATATGGAACTGATGTGGTTTTTCCAGTCTAGTTGGGTATTCCAGTGATGAAATTATTTCAAGATAGTAAAGAGAAACCAAGTTATATTCAAATAAGAGTTTATGCAGTGATTGAATCACAACAAGAATGTGAAGCTATGGAAGAAAAAGCTCAAATACATAGAAGGAAGATTAAGGAAAGGTTTGATAAGAGGATAAAAGAGAATAATTTTTCTTCTGGAGATATGGTACTGAGGTGGGATTCTAGAAAGGAACAGAAGGGTAAGCATGGAAAATTTGATAGTTTGTGGTTTGGCCCTTTCATAGTTCTGAAGATTCTCAAGAATAATACTTTCATATTGCAAACCTTGGAAGGTGAGGAATTATCCAATCCATTGAATGGTCGGTTACTCAAACACTTTTTCAATTATTGAAGGTAATAAACATGTCATTTCATTGTATATACCAGTGTGACAAAGTTTGAATAAATAATCCATATCCCAATGGAAGTTTTTCCTAGTAACAAACTGGTTCAGTTAGTGACAGAAGGGACTGATCTACAGATTCTTAAAGCCTCACAAGGAGGACTTCATCCCGCAACCGGAGCCAAATGTTATAGATAGGTTTTGTTTCTACATTACAAGTTATTTCTAAAGCATTGTTTTCCATATTCTTTAAATTTTGAGCTTGGTTTTGAGGTGTTAGAATCATGAGCATATTTTTGTTTGATTTCATGTCATTTCTTTTTTAATTTACTTTATTTGTTGGTTTTATAGTTTTAATTGGCTTATTAAGTGTATATTTTTCTGAAAAGTCAAAAAAGTCTGTCATAAGGTTTGATCTAAGTTGAATCATATTACTTAACCCTTTGATTTGGAGCCATTTGTTAAAAATTTTGTCAGAAAGATTCCTGTAGCGCAAAAGGGAGGGACTGTGAACTAAAGCGCTACAAGAAAATCGAGGCACTTTAAAAATTATAATATCAGCTCGTTGGTTGTTCAAAATCGCAAATGATGGGATTTTTACATGTGTAAACTTAGAAAATGATACATGTATAGACCTTGCAATCATTATGACAAATGTGAATGATAAGGTAAGGATTATGCAGGTAAATCGCAACTGTCCTAAGTCTCGAAGATTGGAAGTTTCTTAAGCATCAATGATAGCACATCCAAGGCATTTGTTCAAAGCTAGTGGCAAATTTTATGGGCATATGAGAAGCTGAGAAGATCGTGGGTTCACCTTTTTCTTTTCTGATTTGACAACATTATTAAATGACCTGGGTGTAATCGTGGTTATCAAAGATGGAACTGAGGAGGTTTGTCTGACGTGGATGAGGACAGGAGAGCGTATTTTCATCATTACAAATAATCATAGTGACAGCTATGCAACAAGACACAGAAAATGTTAACTGAATCATGATTTGCATTGATAGAGGGTTAATTCTGATAAGGAAAACTGAGAAATTGCAAGCTATGGTCCTGATGTTTCTCATCTTCTAGTCTATTGCTGTAGTGAGATATTTTTGAGATAGTTTTAACTATTTTTTGAAAGAAAGATAAAGTTAGGGTTTAGTGCAGAGAAATGAAGAGGAGTGGTAAAACCAATAGGGCCAAGCCTTCTGACATGGGTTGGGCTAAAAGTTTTCCTGAATGTACAAAATTGTTGCAGAGGGAAAGCTGGTTTAAGTATTTTGAAAAAAATTATGTTTATCATTCTGAAGTATCATATGGGTTCGCTCAAGGGTTAGAGAGAGATACAGTTCTTTTCAATACCCTAAAAATTGAGTTAACTAGAGACCTAATATCATAAATAACAGATATTGCTGATGAGGGTGAATTTTGGTTTAAAAAATTACCATTTACCTTCAATTCAAAGGATTTCTTGCTGCTTGAAGTTGTAGCAGACTGGGGCAAAGGTGTGCATGTACAAAATTTCAAACCTGAGTGGAGGGAGCCTATTAATATTTTACAGAGTTATATAACTTGTGAAGGTAGATTTGATTCTATCTTTAAGTATCATATCATATTTTTATAGTGCCTAAACCAAGAATCGAAGATCAGTCTCTCCTTCTTCTTCCTAAAGAGTCTGTAGAAAATTTCAAGTAGGGTAAAGGGACACTAAGATCATACCAAGAAATATATTTTCCATCATGGACTAATAAAACTAATCACTTGTACCGTGCTTCAAAAAAAAGGTAAAACTTGGTATTACTTCTTGTTTTGGTCAGGGTTTCAGAGTGAAAAAGAAGACCAGTCAAAAAAGAGGCAAATGAATAAACTTCATAGCCTGGTTAAAAGATTTAATAAGGAAGACATTGTTGAGTCAGAAAAATAGAATGCTCAAGTGGAGTCTTTAGCTCAAAAGCTCGAAGAAATTGTAGGTGGAGAGCAGAGACAGATTGATTAAAATAACCAGATAGAAATTTATGAATATGTGGAAGGAGTCCAGGCGGCCATTTTAGAACAGGAAGAAGAAAAGAAATCATTTGATCTTGATCAGGATGTCAATTATATCCAAGAAAACATTGCATATGCTTTTGTTCCAGCCGAGATTGAACTAGAGAACATACAGAGTCTTAGTAAAAACACTAAAGGAAATTCAATGGTTGAATTAAAAATTGAAGGTGTACTAATTTCTAGTATAAATATTCATGTTAGGTCTTATGCAATGATAGGTGAGTCAAATTTGAGACCCAAAACAAGACCAAAGAATAAGTTAAGACTGAATATGAAAAAGCTTTTTAATCCAAAGTTGGCTAAGGAGAAGATTACTGTGATAGAAGACTCCTCATCTTGAGAATATTTAAAAGAAGATGAAAACCTGAATTCTGAGTAGGTAGATAGTAAGAGAGAATATTCAGTGACTGTGAATCCTTATCTAATGAAAGACACAATTGAAGAATAGTCCAAATATTCCAGTTTTAATTGAGATAAATCTCAAAAGGTTCCTGTAGCAGTAACAAAGAAGCATGAAGAAGATGATGAGGCAATATTCAGGAAATTAAATATCCCTTGGTTATTTGAGGAATCTTCTTCATTCCAATAAGGAAAATTCATAGACACGGAGAATGAAAATATTCAGAAGACAGTTAAACAGTACAAGTATCAAATTGATTTTATGAATGAAACAAATGAAGGTTTGGTTATGGAAAATAGGAGGTTAAGAGAAGATATTGAAGATATTAACACCCATTATCAGGAGTTAATTGTGGTTTCAAAGGAAGCATTAAAAAGGAATAGGCAGACACAAAGCAAATTTGAAGAGTTAAATCAGAAAATTCAAGATTTAACTCAACAGAATCAAGAACTGTCAAGGAGGGTTGAATATGTTTGGGTACACAGGGTACTCCCAAAATACCGAGCACCTTGAGAAATTGCTTCACACAAATAGATCATAGATCAACACACCGATGTTTGTCATGTGGTTAAAACCCTCGAGAGGGAAACAATCCACGGCCCCAGCAAAATAGCTACTTGGAGAAATTTATTACACAAAAGAAAGAAAGTTACATGATCTTCTCATAATCGATCAACTATCCAAGGACCCTCTATGCTCTTAAAATAGAGATCATAGACCAATCAGGTGTTAAGCCACGGATCAATGATAGGTATGATCTAAGAGAAGTTGAACCATCGGATCACTCTATGTCTAGAACATATCATGACCGTCGGATTGGAATATTTACAAATGCATACTAATGCATACTAAAGAAACACACTTTTACCTAACAGATATATTACACAAGTTGATATTAACTAACTCCTAAGTGTCTAAATATCCTAACATCCCCCCTTAAGAACTCACTATGAGAAAAAACAACTGAAGGAAAAGGTGATAACCCAAAGTTGTTAAATTTGTACAACCTAGTAATATCATCAACAGTTCCAGTAGTGAGGACATTTTGAGGATTTTTAAAATCCTTGATTACAACTTGTCAAGGTGTAAACGTCACAGTTTTACCTTCACCTGAATTAGTAATTTAAAAGACTGATAACAAATTGCAGGAAATTTTTGGAACACATAGTACATCACTAAAATGACCATTTTCTACTGGAACTATTCCAGATCCTACAACACTTAGAGATCTATCATCACCGATAAATATTTGTTTGGTGTTACATTCATGCATAGTAGAAAAGATGGCTTGATCCTTAGCCATATGACAAGATGCTCTAGAATCAATGAGCCATTCATTTGAAGTAGAAGAAGAAGATGCAGTATATGAGTAACCAGAAGCACAAAGTGCATGTCCATGAGAGTTAGATTTTGAAGATGAATCTAGGCTGATGTGGTGCTTCTTCATTGCTACTTCCAAGGCTTCCATCTTCTTGAAACACTTAGATTCATCATGATTATCTTTCCTACAAAAATTGCAATGACGTTCAGTCTTCTCTCCTTTTGGCTTGGATCCTTTGTCATTTTTTAAAGAAGGAGCTGACTGTGAGGGTTTGGGACCCTTGTTGTTTGGTTTATTATTGCGAAAATTATGTTTCTTGGGAGGCTTGGACTTTTCTTTATGTTGGGGCAATAAGGATTTCCCAAATGTATCTGCATTGTTAATTATTCCAAGGTGAATGAGCTTATCTTGCTCTCTAATTAAGGAATCACAAAAGGATTCAAGACTAGGCTCTTGATAGCCAGCTGCAGTCAAGGATTCTTTTATGGAGTAGAATGTAGATACAAAAACAGAATATGTAGGTCCAAGTTTGGAAAGAATATGATAAATACATTGTTTGTCTTCTTTCTTAATCTTACATTCTGCACATAAGAGTCTAAGAGTTTTATACTTAGATAAATAGTATTGAATGCATGAAAAATCATTTGGATTCAAGGAAAGCAACTCATTCTCAAGTTGATGACCCCAAATTTCATTGTGTTTACCAAACACAGATTCCAACTTTTCCCAAGCTATATCAGGTTCATCAATTCCAAATATGTGGAATCGCAAATCAGTAGAGATTGAAATCCCAATCAATCCACGAGCTTCATCACATCTCATTTCCCATTTAATTTTCTTATTATCATCAGTGGGTTCTGTTTCTTTCCCTGAGACTATCCTAAAAAGTCCCTTACTTCGTAGAACATCCTCCATATGATATTTCCCTAAGAAATAGTTAGAACTTGTTAGTATAATATCACAAGGGTCATTCATACTATAAAATAATGGCTGAAAAAACATAAATTAACTATCTGGATGCAAATATCTTGAAAAAATATGCGGTTTAAAAAAAAACGGTATTGAAATCTGATTCTGGATGATGAAGTTATGTTTGATCAAAGAAAATGTTGAAGATGTCCCCAATAGTGACATGACAGATATTAACTTGACCAACTAAAAAAAAGAACCTTTCTTTCTAAGATCAACCTTTGACAATCACTTTACAATAAAGTTGTTTTTAAGTGAATCACTTTTTGTAGAATAAGTGATTTTCACTTTTACAATAATGTTACTTTTAAATAGTGCGGCAATAAATTAAAAGACTTAAGTGACTCACTTTTTATTTTATTTTATTTATGTCAGATGCACTTTTACAATAAAGTAACTTGAAAATAGAAATTGCATGCACTAAAAAGTAGCTTGATAAGACTTGAACTCAAGACCTATTAAGGAATAAGGCAACTTTGGACCAAGTGAGCTAAGTTTAAAAGGTACATAAAAGAATGGAAAGAGGAAGGGTTTTTTTTTACTCTTCTCTCTCATTCTCCGTGCTTGCCTTCTTTTCCTGCAAGTTACATGAGCTTCTAATAATCGATCAACTAGCCAAGGACCCTCTATGCTATTTAAATAGAGATCATAGATCAATCGGGTGTTAAGCCACAGATCAATGGTAGGTATGATCTAAGAGAAGTTGAACTGTCAGATCAATCTATGTCTAGAACATATCGTGACCGTCGGATTAGAATATTTACAAATTCATATTAATGCATACTAAAGAAACACACTTTTACCTAACGAATATATTACACAAGTTGATCTTAACTAACTCCTAAGTGTCTAAATATCCTAACATAATACTTGGAAGCTGAGCAACAAAGAACCAGAAGAAAATCACAAGCTCTGGAAGGGATAGCACTTCTGGCTAAAGCAGCTAAAAATCTTTAAAAGATCATTTCTGACAGGTGTCATATAGTCAATTTTTGTAAAGACAAATAGTATATTTTGTAAAAGCAATCATTTTGGTAGCAGTTTCGAGAGCTGTACCTAGAATTTAATTATGTAGTTAAGTAAATGTTTTTCATTTATGAGAACTTGAACTAAAGTTAGTTAGGAAATTAAGCAACTATTTTTTTGGATGGAAGAAGAATAAAAGAAAGAAATTAGATGGTTGGAGGGTTCTAGTTTTTTTGCAGGGGGAGGCTCAAAAGCTACTATGTCAAGCTAAGATCCAAACTCTCATGCCATTTTTCAAACTGATTATGATATATATCATTGATAAAATTATGCAACATTGTAATGTTAGATGTTGTAACGTTACGTAACATTGTAACATTACGTAACGTTACGTAA
>LPNX010581432.1:268874-312454 GCA_001517045.1 Pseudotsuga menziesii | reverse complement strand
GTGAGGTGAACCTGTTTTATTCCCCTTTCATCCTCCACTCTTTCCTCCATGCAAAAGCATGTATGAGCTGCCATTTGACCACTCTTTAGCTTGCCCATGTGCCGTTGCTAATTCGTGGGGTCCTTGATAGATTTGGGATCAGCTTTTTTACACCTATGGGGGATTTGCCTATTTTGGGTAAGCCTGCTTTATGCTAGATTTGGATGCTTCCTTATGCATTCAATTTGCTCATGTATTCTATATATTCAGCAGCCTATGTTATTACAGGGTTGGCTATTGTACACTTAGTTAATATAATTTTGTGTTACAGCTCCATATTCAGTCTCCATTGTTGATAATTTGCATGATCAATTGTTAATTGCTGTGAGTGAAATTAATCTACTGCAGGCCTGAATTTCTACACCATTCTGATTTGATTGAGGGATGTGTTCCCACTTGATCGGATATAAGGGCTGATGCCATTCTATGGGAGAATGGAGGAAACTGGTCTGTTACCAGGAATCCTCAGTCTAGGACTGAGAGCCCTGTCGATGCAATGTGTTTACACATGGTCGAATGTAAGTGTAGAGCCTTTCTGACAAGATGAGGTCAGATGTAAGTGCTGAGCCATTTTGGTGTGATGTGTTTACACATGGTCAGATGTGAGTGCTGTTCCTTTCTAACAAGATGAGGTCAGATGTAAGTGCAGAGCCTTTTTGATAAGATGAGGCTAGATGTAAGTGCTGAGCCATTCTGGCACAATGTGTTTACACATGGTCATATATGAGTGATGGGCATGCCTTTCTGACAAGATGAGGTCATATTTAAGAGCTGGGTGGGCCATTCTGACTTAGGTTCAGATATAAGTGTTGAAGACCTACATAAAGGGTAGGCCTACAACCAGCATGAAAAAGGGATGGCTCTGTAGAACTTCCTGTGATGAGAAGAATGAAGAGATAACACCATTTGACTGAGATAGTAGAAGCAGTAATGATGATGATGATTCAGTGATGATCCAGCTTTGATGATGATCTATATCAAGTGATGATCCAGCAGTGACGATCCAGATCAAGTAATGATCTAGACTTGATGATGATCTAGTAGTGATGATCTAGAACAAATGATGATCCAGCAGTGATGATCCAGATTAAGTGATGATACAGACTTGATGATAATCCAGCAGTGATGGTCCAGATTTGATGATAATCTAGCAGTGACGATCCAGATCAAGTTATGATCCAGACTTGATGATGATCTAGCAGTGATGATCCAGATACAGTGATGATCCAGACTTGATGAAGATGACTTGACAATGAATATGACTTGAAAATGAAGATGACTTGAACAGGAATATGAATTGAAGACAAAGATGACTTGATGATGATCTAGACGATACAGAGAAGAATACGTGTGCTGATAAATTGTATCAAGAGAATACCTTCCTAGTTAAGAGGGAGTGTTGATGTATTTGTAACTTTAGAATGTATTCACTTGTATATCTTATCTATTATACAACAATGTTTATTCCAAGAAGTATCTATAATTGAGTCATGTCATGCCTCGATGTTTTGATCGGGAGATTAAATAATGTAAACAAGTCTTATAAAGTCATTGAGGTTAACCCTCCATTGTAAGTTGGGGCAATAGTCCCCACAGCTGTGTCAAGGTTAACCCTCCTTGTTGATCGTAGGGAAAAGTACCCACAGTTGTGGGGAACTAGGGTTATTAGACTCTCATAGAGATTTCGGCTCTAGTAAGTAATTGTTAAATGGGGCCGACATGTTAAAGTGGACATTAAGTGAATGGAAGAATATAAATAGAGAGTGAGCCTCTCTATTTATTACACACACACTCACTCATTGGGGCACATGAGTGAGAGAGAAGTATCTCTCTTAAGTGAGAGAGAGAGAGAGAGAAGATGTGGAGATCATCTTTATGTTTTTAGGTTTTACTGCTGCCATTGGTGCTCATTCTATCTCTGAGGAAGTTGCGGGGTTTTCTCCTTTATGCTTTCCCCGAGGAAAATTCTTTATGTCTCTTGTCTCTTGTGTTTATTGTTGTGCATGTTATTCTCTCAGTTAAATATCCTAAGATAATGCTAGCTTGAATGATAAAATTCTAACACAGCACAGCATGCAATCTTGGGAATTTCTCCTCTCTCTCTCCTCCACACGTGTGGGCCCATCTGGATGAGTTTTGGTGGATGCTTCAGTTAGCAGGTTGAGGTGTCAGTTCAATCAAATCTCCGATTGATAGTTGCACTCAGTGAGACTCAGATTAGGCTCAGTTAGACACAAATCAGGCCCAGATTGAATCCACATGTAGCTGCAGTCTCTCTCTCCTTGGGAATTGCGCCCCTGGGCTAGATTTCCAGTTTTTGTTATAAATAAAATTCAATTTTCCTCTTCCAAGATAGTTAGAATTGGATTGAGGTGTTGTTGCTATTGTATTGTTTACTATTTCAGAATAAAGAAATATTTGGAGGCACGATCTATGGTGTAAATTGTTTCATGTGTGGATGATGATTGTCAAATGTTTATGACGTATAATCTGTATTATTGATCTTTGCTTTTTGCTGGTTAATCGTTGGCCCTGAAGGAGAGAGCTCCCTCCTGTTGGGGTAAGATATTATTCTAGTTTGATTTATGCTCTTACTATTTGCTTGTTTCATATCTCTTGGAGTTTCATGTATTTTAAGTTTAATTTCATACTTTCTAATTATCTTTTTCCAGCAACACCCATGCTTTAACCATCTGTTTGTGCATGGATTTTTAAGTTGCAGGTGATCTCACTTGTAGAAGGGGTTGAGGTATTTTTAATATTCCTCATATTCAAGATATTTTGGAGGAAATATTCTTTCGGTATTCCACTAAAATAGATTCGAAAGCCCAACATTCCTAGGCTTCTAGCACTCTTTCTCTCCCTTCCTCCTTCTAAAAATAAAAAATTTACCTGGTTACTTTGTTTACAAGATTTGATATTATTCAGATCTATTATTTTAAATTAAAACTTAACAAATATCTATTGTCTCAAGGCTCATAATCTAGATCTCATTCCTAAAAAGTTGTATAAGCATTCTAGATCTAGATTAAGGGAAATCATCCGTTTTGCATGGCAATTTAAAGAGAATCCATAGTTTGCATTCATTAGATTTATGTTTCTGTTTTATAAGATAAAATACAGCAATAAATGCATATTTTATTGGCTTCCCAAACAACAATCCAATATCCCAAGGAAAGCTTGCTTTCCTTGGTTCCCTTTTTACTGTTTTAACTAGTTTTAACTTTTTTGTTGGGTTTAAAGTAGGCTGAACAAAAGGTACTTTCAAAGTTATTTTGGGAATATTTTGTTATAATAAGCTCACTATTTTTTGGCAGGTATAACAGAGAGAGGAGAAGCTGTTATTCGAAAGTGGCTTTTAGGCCATCCGAATCCCCCTAGGGGTCTCCCTTTTGACTGTAATTTTTAATTTTGGCACTTTGTAAGTCCTTGGTTTCATACTATATAAGAAAAAAGAGGAATAATATCAGTTCATGTATATTTTAATAGCTTATAATAAAAAAAATTATTCGAATAGGCTCTTTCGAACCCATTCCCCATCCCCCCTGGGGGGATTCGCGCTCTTTTTTCAGTGTTTTGTAATTTCTTATTTTTTTTTTATCTATATTAGTTTCATTGATGCAGAATAATATGATTTTATTACTTTTTTGGGTAAAATTATTACTATTTAATTTACCTTAATTTAATTATCGACCGGAGTACGTATACTTCGAGCTGCTACACCATATGTGCGGGAAAAGTAGTTTCAATGCTCATGATTAAAGTAATTTTAGTCTACTCATAGACAAGAAACAGAATTTAGTTGATGGAACTACTACTTTATCCAATACTCAATGTCAAGAGTTATTAGGTCTGACCTAAGAAAAGAGAATCGGCTTGCTAATCCCTATCTTACAGTCTACAATACTGTCAAATCAAATGTAATATACAGCAACCTTAAGCTATGCTAGTTATCAATTTATTCTTCAAAGCAAGCAACCAAGCGAATAAGTAATTTATTAAAGGAAAACCCTAGTTCCAAACTTGTCTACAAAATGAATATGCTGGATCAACCCTAATGATCTTATACTTGTTTAACATTACATCTAAAACTGCACTCATCAACCTTAAAGAGTCTTATGGTGTCCCTTCATAACCCTAAATCATTCACAAACAGTTAATAGAATGAAATATGACTTTCTGCTAATGTCAAATACACTATTCTTAGGTTCTATGCTCACAACAATGTATTGAAACTATTCAGAAAATACACACTCACTCTCATTTACATGTCCTACGAGACTGACATTCAAACCCTAAGAAACAATGCTGTCACCTATTAATGACTATGATTATTTTTCTCAATTTCATTCAATACCATGAAGTAAACAAAAGCATGATTCCAATCCCTATATAGCCAATCCAAAATGCTGTCTGGAAAACCTTAGATACTCTACAAACTAAAATCTTTAAACCCTCCATCGATCCAATAGGTACTGCAAGTTCTTTCACACCTTTAAAAGCAATACAATCCAATCCATTCAAACAATCCAAAATTTTATAAACTCTATAACCCTGAACAGATTCTTAAACAAGGATTGTAACCATCAAATAATCAGTATCACGCTGGAAGTAAGAATTCAAATCCACTCTGCTAAATTGATTCTACAGGCCAACTGAATACCATCAGACTCATCACACATACGATATCGACTAGTCTTCTACAAGCATAAATCTCATTCCAAATCACAAGTAAATGAAACCATTAACATACCATCATAAAAATAGTGTCAAAATATGCAATATCACTCTACTTACAGCAGTAAAAGCAACACTTATACACAGATGATCGGGGTTGAAGGTGGGCCCTGCCTTCAACGCCTACAATTCTGAAATCAAATCCTTAAGAAGATAAATGCTTGATCAATTAATAAAAATAGAGTTTACACTGTCTTCTCTATGTGTCCCCCTACTTAGGGTTTCAAAGTTACTTTTTATACTTGAAATACAAAATAAAATCGACCTTGGAGCAAGGATCAACCCCATCCTAACAACTCTACACCTATCTCGGCATACATGAACCAAAATATTGGATTTAAATCCCCTGAAATCCATACACTGCTAAAGATGGAGGGCAACAACTCCTTGAGCAAAGGATGGCCACAAAACAACACCTAGATAATCTTCACATGCATCTGAAGAGCGATTCGAAACCAAGTGAGACATCTCCTATGTGGACAGAATCCCCCAAATCTCTGGTTCAGTCAACATATATCTTTTGAGTGCCGGGACAAGCGTTGGGTCGAATAACCAAAAGAACCCTGTATGAAAAAAGACTTATCAAATGACCAATTATTAAATAAAAACTCAAGGTTTCATTATATAAATAAAAACAAAGCAAAATAACAAATAAAAAATAAAAAATATTAAAAAGTCACCTACCAAAGCACCTTGCAATGTTGATCTTCAAAAGGCATAACCAAGCACAAAACATCACTAAATAAAGCTGATTATTACTTGGTTTCATGGAACTTGGAACTAGAAAATACAGTGTTGAACAGTCAAAATAGGAGGCCATCATACTTTATCATATATTCCATATTACAGTATCAAATTAACTTTAATACTTACCCCACGACTTCCCGATTGGCCCAAAAGGGGAAAGAGAGGTGTGGTAGGACTAATTAGAAAACCTGTGGTTTGCTTCTTTTTTGTTGCATATCTTTAATTTATGAAAAAAATAGTTCTAAAATCAACCCCCACCTTGATTCCCTGATTGAGTTCCACTTGGACCGAAAGAGGTTCTTGGAGGGTTTTTCTTTCTAAAAAACACACCCTTTAAAACTTACTAAAATTGACAAGACTCTGGTGTGTATGCTCTACACTTGGATTTGGTTCATCCAATCAATCAAGCTGCATCAAAAGAAATGTGATTGACTACATTAATTATTTTTCACCTTCCCTAATGAACCACCATCAGGCGAAAATCCAATGCCTCGATCAAACCATAAATGGTGGCAAAATACCCAAAGGAAGTGGGAACTCCTAGACAGTGACCTTGGGGCATCAATCTTTGTTACACCTTCATGTGTATTATGAAAACAGTCTCAGAGACTCCACTCATCCCATAGATTCCTTGCAGGTAGCCATGAAGTTTTATTTTTGGACATACTCCAAGTACCCCTCAGGTATATCTAGAGTTCCCCCTCACCTAATTTAATCTACTCATATTCCATATTAACTTAAAACGTACCAAGAGGCAATTGCAAAACATTCACTCCAAGCACATGCAAGTACATTTGATTATTTTATGACTGCATTTTTAAGGCATTGGTCATGTGTTTAAATATTTTGATATATACATATATATATATATATTGTGTGTCAACATTGTGTTTTATTGCGCTCATTTTTCATCTTTTCATCTATGGTTATGTATGGTTAATTTCAAACTCCTAAGCAACTATCTCAATTTAACATCATCATACTAAAGTAATTTTCCTAAGTAAATTAATAGGGTCTACCCCCCTTGGCTTCGTTAGGAGTTGGGCCTAAGCGGAGCAATCAAGAACAAGGTGATAGAATTGACTCGATACTTTCCCCCAAGGACACATCGAGTGGCTTGAAGATTTCTACCATTTCCCCCCCCATGTGTGTGAAAGGCGGCAACACTTTTTTGGCGTCATTGCCAAGGATAAATCTTTTTATTCCCGGAGTACGACTTTTGTTTTCTTTCTTTTTTTTTGCTTTGTTTGATGAATGCTTAGAGTAGATCTTTAATTTTCATCTGGCAACTCCACTGAATTTTTTCAGTTTTTATTTTTAAAAAGAAAAGAAAAAAGTAATTTTTGTGAAAGATTTATAAATGCTTATTTTTCTTTTTCACATGGTGACTCCATTGAAGGGATAAAACCCTATTATCTCATAAACTTGTGAATTTTTGTTGTGTGCAGATGAGCCCATGCAACATATTAAAACCTTTAAAGATCGTCACTTGAAATCTCCACCTATTTAGTCCAAGGATTAATGGTTATAACAAATGCATACTATTAATTTTTTATATGGATGAGCAAAGGGAGCAGTATGGTTCCCAGATATCCAGACTTTTTCAGCCTATCAATTTCTCAAACGTCCCTAGTTTTCCTAACTGTGGTCATGGTATGGGGGATGTATATAAATGGCTTCTGGAATTTCATGGAAATTATGGTGATTCAGCCATCTGGCATGTCGAATATTTCCTTCAGTTGATGGCTAACTCCAATATGCGTTATGCAGACAATATGATGGAAATGTTTGCTATTACTTTTCAGTGTGAGGCTTTTTGTTGGTTCTATCAGGGCCTTCCTAATAAATGTATAACCTCTTTTCCAAGCTTCCTTTGGATATTTTTAGAGCAGTGGAATGATGGTAGGGGTAGTATAAATGTTTTGAAAAAATTCCTTGAAAAGATCTTTACCTTCTACCTATCTGGGACAGAATATCACATGGAAACATATGATGGAACTTTTTCCATGATACAAAGTATTGAAGACTTGGAATCACTTCTTGAACATTTAAGTGAAGAGGATATCCATGATACTCTCATCGAAGAACTTCCTTTTGTTGTCATAGACTACTTCGAATGTGTGGAAGTCCCTTGAAGTTATTTAATAAAGAAAGAAATTAAGCGGCTTATTAAAGAATATGAGGTATCTCTCAATACACAGCAAGATTCTGAAGATGGGAACATCCATGACGATCACATTGAAGAGATTCATGAGGAACCCATGATTGAACACATTGTTGAAGGCTCTCCTCATGTCACCATAACTGAAAACATTGAAGATTTGAGGTATTCTCAAGTTTGTTGCAATGCTAATATTTTTCCAGAAACCCCTCATGAGGAAACCATTACAGAGATCGACAATTATGAAGAAATTTATGATGTGTATGATGACACTCCTCTATATTCATCACTTAGGGATGAATTTTTGGAAATTTTAACTTGTCATAATATATTTGAAACCAAAACTTTGAAGGATGATTATTATGAACAAGAGGAGGGTAGTTATATCTTAGGATGTGATACCAGCAAGGAAGACTCTCTCATATCCAACATAGATGGGAGTGATGACTATTTGAATTTCATAGATAATACAACTTATGAATATATTATTGATAATACCATCCACAATATGTCTAGAAAGGGGAGTGTGAATACCTGGGAAAATCTTAGTATGGAGGAGGAACATTCATAATTTTCACATGATCATTCAGAGTATCATGCAGATCCGCACAAAGTCAATAGTAATGATTACATTGAGAAGCAGTGTTGTGAAAAGTTAGATGTGATGCAGTCAGTGGAATAGCAGTCTCAGCCATCTTCTCCTTATGTAGAGGTTCCTTATGATTTGGAGCAGCTTGGGGCTTATGCAACAAGTTATCATTTGATAATCCTTGATGATCAGTATGATGATGTAGTCAGTCTGCCTCATCTTGATGATTGGTATATCAGTCCTATACAGTCATGGATAGAAGCAGCATGCATGAGCACATAACAGTATGGGAAGAACTTTGACATTATTCATGCCTATGATTTCCCATCCCACGCACCCATTCTGGATCATCACGTAGGTTTTCATTTCCTGAATAAAGTATCCTTACTTTGGCTGGTAACCAAAGACAAAGAATTTTTTTTTACGTTAATAAAATTCTTAGGTGGTTACATTGGATTTCTGATTACACTTAAGCCTTTTTATATCATGCTTAGAGTAGGAAAATAAGCTCCTTAAAAGAGAGCATTTACTTTCTGCATTTCTATTTTGTACTTAGCTATAATAAAACGTTTCTTTCATTAGTTAGTTACATTTATTTTGTTTAAATAAATCAGCTTAATGGCTCATTTGGTTTTTATATAAAGCTTATGCTACTGAGGTTTTCTTGTCAAGTTGAGATGTTTTTACAGGGTGTATAAACCAGAGATTCTGGTGTTCTTGTATCCTCTCCTTGCCCTATGATAAGATGAAGCACACGTCCCACAGTTGAAGCCAGATGTTACCACCTAAGTTGTACTTGGTGGTTTTATCAAGTGAGCCTGGTGAACTGGACAAACATGATTTGTTTGGACTTCAGAAGACCTTTAGAATTGCTTCTAGGAAGTTCTTGTTGTACTATATCACATGTCCATACCTCATAGGGGAGTTGTAATAAAATTTTCTAGCATGATAGTGTCTGTAAAAGACTTGGTCTCTTGGACTTTATTTGTCAATCTGATCAGCCCAAAGTGTTTTTTCCCTTGGTTGTTACTGGTTGTTGAGTAAACGACTGATAATTTCTGAGTTTTTCACTCAAAACCTCCAAAGTTGGGGTGGTCAGCTTGGCATTTAGGCCTATTGAGATTATTAGAGTCTATGTGTCAATGTCTAAACATGCTAGGAATTATGGTTGAGTCATATGAAGATGTCTAAGTCCCCCTAGGTTTTATTTTTTTATATTTTTTTAAGTTTTAATTTTTCCAAAACTTAGGCTATTTTTTTATAGTCTAAATGGTGTTATACCAAAATCCTGTCATCATCATGTGATAATACCTTTGACATACCTACTTTCCCTTAATCCCAACACTTGGAGTGGAAACCCATGTTGATTGTCAATCTTTAAAAAAAAGACTCAGCACCGCACTTTCCCCTTTATCCATGAGTAGTACCTTGTTCACACTGCCTATTCCTTGTTATCCATAAGTGGTGCCACCGCTTATATCCCTTGGTCCATAAGCGTTTCTTACCTAAACTGCTTTGTCATAGAAGGAGAAAAGCAGTACCCTATGTAAAATGGGAAAAAGAGAATATTCTCGAGGCTTCTAGATCATGAGCCTCGTGTCCTTCCTTATCCCTATCATTATGGGTCAGTTGATCTTGAGATCCCTCATCCTAGGATCTTAGAGGCCACCTCATCCACAAATCTCTCAACCATTCCTATCCATTGAGCCTTATAAATACAAGCTCATGTCCATGGTTGAGTGGAAAACCATTGAAGTATTGTTATGCTGTTGGATTGAGCACTTGGCCCAAGCCCATAGAGAGAAAAGTTGGAGCTTATGGGGATGAAAGTTTAGGTTTCATGGAGATGCATGTCAACTCTAAGGATTAATTAGTTGTAAACTTCTCCATTTTGATCTTAATGGATAGCTGATTTTCGTCCCACTTTATTATCGTTATTTGATTTCACATGTAAATGTTGTTGGATTCCTTAGTCACTGAAATGGATTAATAGATTATGTTATGGTAGCTTTGATGTGTTTGCGTGTTTAATATGATTACAGGTACATAGGTTTACTATCGAAGCAGGAATTCCTGGTATCTATGATATCCAGGGAGGGTCTTCATCCTTTGTCGTTCATTTGTTCTGGATCTAAACCATTCAGACCAGAGGAACAACTTCTATCCGCACAAGGTGAAACATTCTTGCTAACAAATGGAAAAATTTGTTTTGTAATAAAAGTGGGCTTAGAAGTCAGTTTCAGTCATGGGGGTGCTGATTTTCTAACTTAGAGCACCATGTAAACCCATAGACCGAATTTTTCTAAGTTTTGAGTGATTTGTCCATCACTCGGGTCAAAAATCCCAAAAAATCAAATATTGATTATTTTAATTAATAAATTAATTAAATAATGGAGAAAACCCCAAATCCTAAATCGGTGGAATTTTCTCTGATTTAACTGAAATCAATCTCATCGTCTTGAGATTGACTGGAGCTGACCATTCCTTGACTGAAGGAGGTGATGTGGACTAAACTGGGAGTGCACCATAGCATGCAATCTTGGGAATTGCACCCTCTCTCTCTCCTCCACACGTGTGGGCCCATCTGGATGCATTTTGGTGGATGCTTCAGTTAGCAGGTTGAGGTGTCAGTCCGATCAGCTCTCTAATTGACAGTTTCACTTAGTGAGACTCAGATCAAGCTTGGTTAGACACAGATCATGCCCAGATTGACTCCACATGTAGCTGCAGTCTCTCTCTCCTTGGGAATTGCACCCCTCGACTAGATTTCATGGTGTAATGCTTTTCATGTGTGGATGATGATTGTCAAGTTCTTATGAGATATAATCTGTATTATTGATCTTTGCTTTTTGTTGGTTAATTGTTGTCCCTGAAGGAGAGAGATCGCTCCTCTTGGGGTAAGATATTATTATAGTTTGATTTATTCTCTTACTGTTCACTTGTTTCATATATCTTGGAGTTGCATGTATTTTAAGTTTAATTGCATGCTTTCTAATTGTCTTTTTCCAGCAACACCCATGATTTAACCATCTGTTTGTGCAAGGATTTCTAAGTTGCAGGTGATCTCACTTGTAGAAGAGGTTGAGATATTTTGTATATTCCTCATATTCAGAATATTTTTGAGTACATAGTCCCTCGGTATTCCACCAAGGCGGACTCCAAAGCCCAACATTCCCAGGCTTCCAGCACTCTTTCTCTCTCTTCCTCCTTCTAAAAATCAAAATTTTACCTGGTTAATTTGTTTACAAGATTTGATATTATTCAGATCTATTATTTTAAAGTAAAAATTAACATAGATATATTTTTTGAAGGATCATAATCTAGATCTCATTCCTAAAAATTTGTATAAGCATTCTAGATCTAGATTTAGGGAAATCGTTCGTTTTGCATGACAATTTAAAGAGAATCCATAGTTTGCATGCATTATATTTTTGTTTCTATTTTAAAATATAAAATACAACAATCACTGCATATTTCATTGGCTTCCCAAACAACAATCCAAGATCCCAAGGAAAGCTTGCTATCCTTGGTTCCCTTTTTACTGTTTTAACTAGTTTTAACTTAGTTTTTTTTTTTTGTTTAAAGTAGGCTGACCCAAAGGTACTTTCAAAGTGATTTTTAGAATATTTAATTATAATAATCTCACTATTTTTTAGCATTTATAACAGAAAGAGGAGAATCTGTTGTTTGAAAGTGGATTTTGGGCCATCCAAATCCCCCCAAGGGTCTCCCTTTTGACTGTAATTTTTAATTTTGGAACTTTGTAGGGCCTTGGTTTCATCCTGTATAAGAAACAAGAGGAATAATATCAGTTCACTGATATTTTAACAGCTGATAATAAAAAATTTCTCTAAAATAGGCTCTTTCGAGCCCATTCCCCATCCCTCGTAGGGGGATTCGCATCCTTTTTTTCAGTTTTTTGTAATTTCTTATTTTTCTTTGATATAGATTAGTTTCATTGATTTAGAATCATATTATATGATTAATTTATCATATATTCCATATTACAGTATCAAAGTAACTTTAATACTTACCCCACGACTTCCTGATTGACCCGAACGAGGAAAGAGATGCATGGTAGGACTAATTAGAAAACCTGTATTTTGATTTTTTTTGCTGCTTATATTTATTTTCTGCAAAAAATAATTCTAAAATAAACCCCCTCCTTGATTCCCCAATTGAGGTCTACTTGGACTGAAAGAGGTTCATGGAGGGTTTTTCTTTCTAAAAAACACACCCTTTAAAATTTACTAAAATTGACAAGACTTCGGTGTGTATGCTATGGACTTGGTTGCGGTTCATCCGATCAGTCAAGCTGCATCAAAAAAAATGTGACTGACTATATTAATTTTTTTCACCTTCCGCAATCAACCACCATTAGGAGAAAATCCAACACCTTGATCAAACCGTAAACAGTGGAAAAATACCCAAAGGAAGTAGGAACTCCTAGACAGTGACCTCGGGGTGCCTATCTCTATTACACCTTCATGTATATTATGAACATAGTCTCAAATACTCCATTCATCCCACACATTTCTTGTGGGTAGTCATGAAGGTTTATTTTTGGACATACTCCAAGTACCCCTCGGGTATATTTGGAGTCCTCCTCGCCTAATTTAATCCCCTCATATTCCATATAGGAAATTGAAAAACATTCACTCCAAGAACATGTTGTTGATGTATTTGTAACTTTGTAATGTATCCACTTGTATATTTTATGTATTGTACCCTAATCTTTATTCTGGGAAGTATCTGTAATGTAATTGAGTCGTGTCATGCCCTAATGTTCCTATCGGGAGATTCAATAATGTAAACAAGTCATGTAAAGTCATAGAGGGTAACCCTTCTTATTGATCAAGGGTTAAAGTCCCTCTAGTTGTGGGGCCCTAGGTTTATTAGACTATCCTAGAGAAGTCGACCCTAGGTGATTTATTGTAAGTTGGGGAAATAGTCCCCACCATTGTGTTAAGGTTAACCCTCCTTGTTGATCGAAGGGGAAAAGTCCTGATAGTTGAGGGTCAATAGGGTTATTAGAATCTCCTAGAGATTTTGGCCCTAGTAAGTAATTGTTAAGTGAGGCTGACATGTTGGAGTGGACATTAAGTGAATGAAAGAATATAAATAGAGAGTGAGCCTCTCTATTTATCACACACACTCACTCATTGGTGTACATGAGTGAGAGAGGAGAAGATCTCTCAAGTGAGAGAGAGAGAACAAGCTATTGGAGAACATGTTTATGTTTTCAAGTTTTACTGCTGCCATTGGTGCTCATTCTATATCTGAGTGAGTTGTGGGGTTTTCTCCATTATGGTTTCCCCAAGGAAATTTATTTGTGTCTCTTGTCTCTTGTGTTTATTGTTGTGCATGTTATTCTCTCAGATAAGAGCCTAATATCATATTGCTTAAATGATAAAAATATAACATGGGATCAAAGCTAACCTAAGAAGAATACATTATGCAGATGCAAAATATAGGGATTCTTACTTTTTGGGTCTCTCTCCACAATCCATCAGCAAAAGTATGCTAGGCTGACTCTCCATTGAAGGGCGCATCTTTCTGTCGAAGCAGAATTTGATTCCGGGCATTTTCAGTTTTTGGTGTGGGAAATTAGGGATTTCTACACAAGAGGAATTTTTGAGTGAGCCTGGCATAGGATTTCTCTCCTCATAAAAATCTAATTTTAGAGACCTAGGTCGATATTTTTGGTTCGGTGAAACTCCAGGAAAGTCAAACCCTAGTTTGACACCGAGTCGGAAAAACCCTAGATACTAAAACTGATAAGGTTTTGCACATTAGCTATATCTTAGGATTGTAGAAGTTTTAGGGGCCAAAACTTTCATAGGTCGAATATAAAATCCTGATGTACATTGTATCCAAGTTTCAGCCTTAGATTCACTATATTCTAGGCGATATGATTCCTCCAAGTTAGGGTTCTAGCCTCTTCCAGGATTCATCCCTAAACGGGACACCTGGGGAGAATTGCTATATCGCGAGATAACAAGGTCCAAATGAAATTTATCAAGATGTTATATAAAGGATATGGAATTTAATTTTTGTGATATAATTTTCATATCTCGAAGATGAAACAATGACATGTGGTAGTCTGTACAACCTCACTATGCTGAACAGTCCTGAAAGAGCTCACCTTGGGAAAATGCTTATAAGTCCCAATTGGTGAAACCAATTCTGATGAAACCTATGGTGTTAGAACAAATATAGATGAGGATACCTCAATATGAAATTCCAGACACATAGGAGTATTAATTTCACATATACCGCAGAAGTAGTATCAGGAATTTCTGTAGAAGAAATTGGTAAACTAGGGCTTCCTGTTTCGAGAGCTTCCCTCCACTGTTTTCAGAAAATGAGTACACTAGAAAGCTCACCTTGAAGAGGTCTATCTTTTTATCCAATAATATCTAAGAAATTCCAATTTTTGAAAATTAAGGTTTCTTTGAAAAACCCTAGATCAACCATCTTCGGAACCAGGACGGACACCTCAAATCGATAAGATCTAATCTTTTGTTATTTTCATTTGAGGTTCTCATTTCAAATTTATATTTCACATCAGCTTGATGATAAGCTTGGTGAAGTTGAAAAATTCCAAGCATGGAAGTATATGATCCCTCTGAAGAAAATGAATTGGACACCTACATAAGTAGAGAGGTTCCAGTTCCAGAGGGAGATGAGGCTAAAATCCTTACACAAGAAGAACTTCGTCAAGAAGATCATTGTTGATTCAATCATGGATCACCTTATACTACAAGTGTCTTCCCTAAAGACATCGAAATAGATGTTTGATTCCTTGACCAAAATATTTGAAGGGAAGAACATAAATCTGAAGATGACTTTGAGAAAACAATTGAAGAATGTGAAGATTCGGGATGCAGAGACCATGCCGTCATACTTTACTAGGGTCTCTCAAATCAAAGAAAAACTTGTAGCAGTAGAAGAAGAAGTGGAAAATGAAGACGTGGTGATAGGCACCTTGAATGGCCTCCCAAGATCATGGGATTCATTCATACAAGGAATGTGTGCAACAAGGAAGTGATTACTTTTAGCAGACTCTGGGTAGAAGAAGAAGCTCGACTCATAATAAGAGAAGAGAAGATGGGAGCAACTGAAGATCAAGATCTCAACATCCAAAGAAGATCCCTCAAGCGATGAGGAATACGAAGGACTAACCACTTGAAGAAAATATTATCCATCTTATCATTTGGATAAGAAATGATGAATGAAAAATATGATGAAGCTGAAGGCTCAAGAAGGAGTCTGCCCACGAAACAAATAAAGATAAGTATTCAATTGTCATTTCATGATATTGTTTTGTTATTCATTTGTTTATATTCAGTTGATGTATTATGCATGATAGAATGTTTTCATAAATGATAGTATATTACTAATACGCATGTGATGGGTAAGTAGCTCATGGTGCTATACAACTCTCCATTGCTACTTATCTAGAATGAAACCTATTTGCTGACATATTGGATTAGTGCACAATCTCAATGTTTTCCTGGTAGAGATGGACGGCATCTAGAAATGCTTATGTGAGATATGGGTGAATGTTGTATTGGATTAAATAGTTGCATGATCATATATATATGCATAAGAATTTTCCATTATGAATATGCGTTATGAAATGTTTCTAACCATACAAATGCATTTGACTTGTAGGAAAGATCGTGTACAATCACCTACAAGCAAAGAAGGATGAAACTTGTTCCGAAGAACAAGTGACGACAATTCAAGAAATAATCCAAGATGAAGAGTAATACGACAATACATTCAAAGAAGAGATCTCAGATATAGTGTAGTTATGTGACACTAATGAGCGACATCATTGATGTACAGCCTTCCATTTATGAAGAAGTATCCAAGAAGAAAGGGAAGGAGAGTACCGAATGATGAAGAATGATGTCTATGATGCGGTGTCGACCTAAAGAGAAGTCTGTGGGATACAAGGAAAGATTTGTAGCACAAGGATTCTCACGGAAAGAAGGCATAGAATACGAAGAGATATTTGCAACCATTAGAAGTCAAGACACATGACAAGCATAATCATGTGTGCAAATTAAAGAAGGCCTTGTACAAGCTCAGAAGACACCCATGGGATAACACATACATGAGGAGATTGAAGATCACCTAGAGTGATGAAGATATTAAAATTTGCTACAACGTTGAATATGAAAGCCTATAAAGGAGGACAAGCTCATAGATGGGTGCAAGAAGAAATTTTGAAAAGGTTCAATATAGAGGATCTTGGTATCCAGTGACCCCGGATGGATACATAGAATAATAGTAGCAGATAAAGATACTTGTCACTCCAGTCCATAATATTTCAGTGCATAGAGTACAAAAGACAGAGGGAGGGAGTATGATGCTTCACTTCAAAGGGAGTGACTACAGAAGATCCTGAATTTTGACATGGTACAACAGGATGGACAAATTACTGATGACTCTAGGATTTACTAAGAGTAAAGTGGATTCCAACCTTTGCTTTAATGTTGAAGGCAGAAGACCAGTGATGCTCTTGTTATATGTCAATGACTTGTTCCCGATAGAAAAGAGGAACTCTTTAAAGTTTCAAGAAGGAGACTTGGTACCGAGTTCGAGATGAAGGTCTTAGGGATGATGCACTACTTTATAGGCATGGTGTGGTAGAATATCCCTGGGACAAGGGAAGTATGTAGTAGAGATCCTAAATAGGTTTAGGATAATGGACTACATGACCACACCTATGGAATCGAACCTAAAGCTATTGAGTGTTGCTTCATTAGATTCGGTTGATGCCATGATGTATTGTCATATTATTTGTTCCTTGATGTACCTCACGAATACGAGCCTAGATATTTGCTTTTTTGTGAACACATTGAGACATGTTCACCTGATGGTTGCAAGGCATGCAGTAAGGTACCTGAAGGGTACATTTGAGTATGGGCTCAAGTATGAGGAGAATTAGAAGATTAACCTAGAGGTTTATCTGGATTCATATTGGGAAATTCCATCGATAGGAAGTGCATTTTGAGATGCTACTTCAGTGTGTGATCCAAATCGAGATCTCTCGAAAGAGGGAGTTCTAGCATAGCCAATGAGAGAGGTTGTCTGAGCATAAAATGATGGTGAAGCTCTTGGTGGCCGAGACGTAAACATACCTATAGGTTGTCCTCAGATGTAATTGGTCCTGGCAAAGCTTGCAGGTTATCCTTGGATGTAATTATCCTTGATATGATTCTATGCTAGAAATTTCCAGAGTGAAGTTCAAGTACTTCAGGGAGAAGCTTGGTGTTCTCTAGATCAAGGTTCCTTCCAAGGGGAAGTGATGAGTTTGTAAGCCATTCTGACATGGTGAGAGGATTGGTTCCTTCCATGGTTAGATGTGAGTGCTTGTAGCAGGGATTTATCCCTTGCTATAGGGTAGGAATGGCTACCTTCCATCTATAGGACGGAAGGATAGGTTCCTGGATGGAAATGAAGAAAACAAAAGCAGAAATGAGGCTAGACAGTAATGAAAAATCAAATCGAGAACCCCTTTGCAAACAATGTTAGGGTTTCACTCCAATAATTTGCAAAAACATATTAGAAAACCTGCAAAGAGAAAATGAAAACCTACAAACAAGCAATGGATTAGATAAAAGCAAATACGCAAAACAAAATACACATGTATACCTTCTCTTTGGTGCAATGGGCCACCATGCCTTGGCTGGAAGAAGCGCCTCTCTCTCTCTCTTGGCAATAGAGGAGCTATGGCTCAATGGGAGAATGAATGGATGAGAGGGGGATGTGGGTGGCTTGAGAGACAAAGGGTCTCAAGGAATCCACGGGTAGCATAATAGTATGCAAGGGAGAAGCTTTTTGAGAGTGCCCCCCACCCCTCTATTTATAGATTTTTTGGGGCTTTTTAGGGTTTTAAGCCCCTGGTTGGGGCTTTAGCCCCTTTTTTGGGCTTTTAGCCCCTTCCACCCTAACTTTAGCTCTTTTTTGGGTTCTTAGCTCCTTTTAGGGGTTTCATCCCATTTCTGGAGGCTTTAGCCCCTAGGAGAACTTATTTAGGCTATTTTTGGGGTTTTTAAGCCCTTTTGTTCATTCTTAATCCTTTTTGAGGGTGTGGGGGTCTAATGGGGTGAAATGAGGGTCATGTATGGGTGTCCTTGAGTGGTGTAGGCCATGTATTGCTGAGTGAGGGATTTTTTGGGTTAACATATTTCCCCTTAATGTGTGAGGGTAGGAGCTCATCGTATGGCCAACGGACATCATAGGATTTGCTACGGAGAGGTACTGCTTCCAGGGCTAGGGCATGGTGGATTTTGGTTTTTGTATTAATATGGTTCCCATCAATTGGTGAGATACAAATAATGTGTGACATGTATATGGATGAGGTGGGAATCCCCATGCTCGTGATAATGTCAAAAGAATAATGTGATCTATGCTCTATAATGTAAGAGCCGATCATGTACAACTAATGATACAATAATGGTTGCGTCAATTAGAGGCTGAATACAATACTGATCTGAAGAACTGCTACATAGGACCCATGGAATTCTCATGGAATTCTATATCTTCATGACTGATAGCCTACTGGATCTAGAATGGTACATAGCTGTATGAACTCATTGATGGAGATTCAAAGTCTTTGTGGTACAAGTATGCTGCATCAATCATAAATCTATATAGAATCCCTGCTGGGGCTTCTGAATACTATCTCCAACGCAACCCGAAAATCACAGGGGGCATAACCTGCTTAGGTCCCTCGAATAGACTCATCAATGTGCTAGAGTCAGGTGACATCTGGGGTCTTTGACCAAATATTGCATGGACCAATACCCTGTACGAATCTCAATGGTCCAATGATGTGGCTGGATTCGAGCACATGAGGAACAACCATCCCGAGAGGCACTAAGGATTCCTCTCAAGTGGTCCAAGGAACTCATGAATGAGGTTAATGAAACCAAGATACAGAGACCTCTGGGTCTATCCTCTGGAATATTTGTGTTGTCATCGACAGGGGGAGTCCTGCCCCTGGTCAAGGAAATGGTGTTTCCTTGACCAAAAGAATGAGGGAGATAACCAAAATATGTGAGATAATTTGCTGACTGACCCACTGAATGAGGGGGGAGGGAAAGAGTTGAACATGGGTAGGGGGAGTGTAGTAGACTCAAACTTCCTTTGTTCATAGTATGATGGCAGGGAAGACCAGGTAGCAAATGAAACTAACTCATGGGAATGGGACCATAGCTGTAATACTGAGAATGTCACAGCAGATGAGAAATACTTGGGGGAGGTAGATATTGATGGGATCCAAGGAAGACACATTGCAGAGTACTCTGAACAAAGGCGACCTAGAGGGGGAATGCCACCAAATTGTTTTCTTTGGGGTGGTGTCTAGAGACACCGTTGAGGTACGATCTTGTGGATTTTGGGTGAGCCCAAGAAAGTAAATGCTCAATGGTGCTTTCAATTTTAGAGAGTCTGGAAGCACGAAGAAGACTCCAGTGGGGGTTCTTTTTCATTGGTAGTCTCTTGTTCCTAAAAAAGGATAAAAGTATACATAGGAGAGCTCGCACATCATTTGGGAGATGAGAGACTTCTTTACCTTTGGTATTCCAATCAGGTTGGAAAAGGTTAAACCTATACTGACTGGATGGTCATTCAAATACTTTTACGAACATGAATGAAACCAAGTTTGCTCGGTAATATTTTCTTGATGAGAAGGATGGAAAAGAGCTTAACGACAACCCATGGTGAGATTTTTCATAAAGTGCAGCCCCTCTGCCCAAGAAAGCATAAAAGTATGCAGAGGGGAATGGTATTGGCTTGAATATGCCAAGGTGGTCCTTTTCATTTGATGGTCTACATCGTCTACAAAAGGAGATAAACGAGATGATGTAGACTCCCTTTCCTATACTTTAAAGAGTGGGGAAGGAAGCAAATGCACTCAACCATCTTTTCATTGTTTTTAGGAGTCAGAAAAGAGCTTAAATGAAACTCTAGTATGATCAACCAATTGTGGTGGCATAGGAAATGCACCATGTTGGTACGGTGGACAGTGGTCCAAAGGTCATCCGTGCAGTATGGATGGAGCAGGTGGCTCTCAAACATACCAATACTTGCACGGGATAGATCGCAACAGAGGCACGTGAGTCAGTGCGGTAGAGGCACACAAACCAAGGTGGCTCTCAGACAGAGTTTAGGAGAGTCATGTGTGAATTATGGTGGATGGACTTGATTGCATGTGATGTGAGTACAAGCTCGGAGGCAGTTATACGCCAAATACATGTAAAAGAAATAATTTGGATTTTGGACAATGGTCTAGAGATCTGCATAAGGTGTGGTGGATGAAGTAGACGATTATATGTTACAAAAATAAAATGATATTCCTTAACGGGCAGTGGCCCCAAAACCCACATGAGTAGCGATAGGCAAGAGAGATGCAAGTACAGGTCTGTAGACACTTGCATCGCCATGTTTTGGCTCATAAATTGAGGTGACTTTCGGGAGGTGGTCCCAAAATTTGTTTATTAAACATGAGACGATGGTCTCATAAGAATATAGAGGATGAAATTCTGAAACCAGTGGCATGAACGACGTCTCAAACGGACTCTGTATGGTCCTGTTATGTCGAACGGGAGAAATTAGGTCAGATAGGGCCTATATAAGGGTAGGGACCACTTTGTGAGGTGTCATTGTCACTGTTCACTATGGAGTTGGAGAGGTGGGCCCTAAATATTCATTTGCTGATTTCTCCTATTCCGACCGGCGATTCTGAGTTCTGTGACTTGCAGGTAATAGCTCTCACTGAATCTCTTCTTTTTAGTTGTTTACATTCGGCATTTGGTCACCCGGAGGTCCTCCATGAGCTTGTTGGGGTTTCATGGAACCAAGTCACACCTTTTGAAGGAAAAAGAGTGACCTGGTTGCACTTGTGGGACATTTTTGAGTGATGTGGTTGCTCATTTTTCCCAAACAGGTGCGACTTGGCCTCTGGATGATGTTTTTTTATGAGAGCAGTGGCTAACATTTTTTTTTTGCTTGTGCAGGATGGCTGGGATTAAGTGCTGGGAGAGAGATTGTAAAGACCTCTGGGAGGCATCATTACGAGATAGGAATGTGTGTGATACACTGGCCCATTGTGGTTTACTGAAGTTTATGAGGATACCTCTCATGAAGAGCTTGCGTTTGCTGCTGCAAACACTGGTGAGATTTTGGGATGTTGAGGAGGAGGTCTTCCTCTTCCAGGGCCAGTGTATTGAGATCACTCTAGTAGATGTGTACTTCTTTACTAGGCTCCCTATGTTGGGATTTGTTGGTGACTTGGCACCGGTTTTGTCTTGGGGGGAGAAATTGGAGGAGCTATGTGATCGGCACCGTTACGCTATGGTGTATGTGTGTGGCTCCTATATCCTGATGTGTGACATTGAGGACCTGTCGACACGAGAGGTGGCGACATTACTGTTGTGTATCTTGGGTTCCATGTGGAGCCACAAGATATCTGGAGGGAAGCTTTAGTTGGTAGAGCATGCTATAGGGGGCATGTACTATGGGTGGGCCCAGATGTATCTTCAGGCTGTTCAGCATCAGCTGGACAAGTCGATGACATCTGGAGCAGGATTTTGTTTTGGTTCCTTTCTATGTGATTTCTTTTTTGAGAAAGTACCTACACTATGTTCGCACTGGGCTATGCAGGATAGTGGTCCATGGGAGCCACGAATGTACCAGTGGTGCCAGATTATGATACAAGAGGGTGGTGGCAGAGTGGGGTGCTTCTTTAGTAAAGAGCTATTAGAGGAGTGGTGTCAGCTTCTAGTGGTGATTGAGGAGTACCCATATGCGGGTATGAACTATCATGGGGACCCCGAGATGCCCCGACCTTCTGGCTAGGCATGGGAACCAGATGGTATGTATGCGTGCTATTTTTATTCATCTTTATACATAGTGTAGTTGAGCTGGTTGATAGTTGTATGCTAATATGTGTGGACTGATGGTGTCATTGTTTGTGTATGCAGATATTTGTCCCCTCCCACTACTTGATCATCAAAGGTGGGTGGTTTCTATGGCTCCTGCAGTAGTTCTTGGTGGGAACCCTCGCAGGTGACGGCGGGAGATTGATGGATTACTGCCTCATCTAGAGTGGCTTGCTACTGGGGTCTCTGATGATGGATAGCAGCATCTGAGCAATTATCTGATTGCTTCTATTCATAGTTTTCTTCTAGAGTGGAATTCTGTGATGAGGAGGATGGCTATGGCCTGTGAGCACATTCATCGTGCAGCGAGAGGCGATATTCCTACAGAGGATGAGTCTTCTAAGGAAGATGATGATACTAAGTCAGATGATGAGTCTGAGTTAGATTAGCAGCCTAGTGGGGCTACCCCTAGTGCGTTTGTGCACTTAGAAGTTTTTTTCTCACTATGTATATCCCGCTGATAAAGCATATGTGGCTTCTCATTTTGTACTGGACATATTTTGGACATGCGACTTATCTATTTATCTATATATTTTTGATGCACGTGGATGCACTTTTATTGTTTTATATATGTGATTCTTTTTATGATGTTGTGGAATACCATGCCTAGATGATGTATTATTCCACTTGTGTGTGTATTTTTGGATATGATTATGCATGATGTTATGGTTGTATGTTTCCTATATGCGATTATGAATGTGTCAGTTTAGAATGTCATTAGCCATTTGATCTGCTACGCTATTGAGGTTTCTGGGAACATGTGTGAATGTGATGGACTCAAATGCTTTAACTATCTGTTTAGTGCACAGGAATTTTCTAAAGAGGCAAGGATCACATACCCGATAATAGTTATTCTACTGAGAAACAAGCAGCTAAGAGTCTAAGAAGACATCGAGATGGTGAATGCCTTGTAGTAGGGATTTCTCCCTTGCTACAGGGCAGGAATGGCTACCTTCCGTCTATAGGATGGAAGGATAGGTTCTTGTGTGGAGATGCAAGAAAAATAAATAGAACAGAAAGGAAGAAAAGATGGACAAGATAAGAAACAGTCGGAAGCCCCTCCGCAAACAAGGTTAGGGATTAACGCCAGCTACCTGTAAACAACTATTATAAGCAAAAAACCTGCAAAACAAGTTAAAAAAAACCTACAAGCAAATATGGGTCAGAAAACAACTAAGCTACTAAAACAAATACATAAGCAAACAATGGTATACATTCTCTTTGGTGCAATGGGCCACCATGCCCTAGCTGGAAGAAGCACCTCTCTCTCTCTCTCTCTTGGCTATGGAGGAGATATGGCTCAATGGAGGAATGAATGGATGAGAGGAGGGATGTGGGTGGCTTGAGAGACAAAGGGTCTCAAGGCATCCATGGGTAGCATAATAGTATGCAATGGAAGAGTTGTTTGAGAGTGACCCCCACCCCTCCTTTTATAGCTTTTTTGGGGGACTTTTAGGGTTTTAAGCCCTTGGTCAGGGCTTTAGCCCCCTTTTTTGGTCTTTTAGCCCCTTCTACCCTAACTTTAGCTCCTTTTAGGGTTTTAGGCTCCTTTGAGTGGTTTTAGCCCCTTTTTGGAGGCTTTCTCCCCTAGGAGAGTTATTTAGGCTCCTTTTTGGGGTTTTTAAGCCTTTTATTCATTTTTAAGCCTTTTGAGGGTGTGGGGGTCTAATGGGGAGATACGAAGGTCGTGCATGGGTGTCCTTGGGTGGTGTAGGCCATGTAGAGCTAAGTGAGGGATTTTTTGGGTTAACAAATTGCCCCCTGATGTGTGAGGGTAGGAGCTCATCGTATGGATGATGTACATCATAGGATTTGTTGTGGAGAGGTGGTGCTTTCGGGGCTAGGGCATGGTGGCTTTTGGTTTTTGTATTAATATGGTTCCCATCAATGGGTGAGATACAAATAATGTGTGACATGTATATGGACGAGGTGGGAATCCCCATGCTTGTGACTATGTCAAAAGAATAATTTGATCTATGCTCTAAAGTACAAGAGTCGATCATATACAACTAATAATACATAGTGGTTTCCTCAATGTGAGGCTGAATACAATACTGAACTGAAGAACTACTACATTGGATCCATGGCATTCTCATGGAATGCTATATTTTCATGACTGACGGCCTGCTGGATCTGGGATGGTACATAGCTATATGGACTCACTGATGGAGATTCAAATTCTCTATGGTACAAGTATGCTGAATCAATCATAAATATATATAGAAGCATTAGTAGGGCTTTTGGACACTGTCTCCAATGCAACCCAGAAATCACAAGGGACATAACCTGTTTAGGTCCCTCGAATAGACTCATCAATGTGCTAGAGTTAGGTGACATCTGAGGTCTTCGCCCAAATCATGCATGGACCAAACCCTATATGAATCTCAATGGTGCAATGATGTAGTTGAAGTCAAGCACGTGAGAAACAACCATCCCAAGATGTACTAAGGACTCCTCTCAAGTGGTCCAAGGAACTCGTCAATGATGTTAATGAAACCAAGGTATAGGGACCTCTAGGTCTATCCTCTGGAATATGTGTGTTGTTGTCGACAGAGGGAGACCTGCCTCTAGTCAAGGCAATGATGTTTCCTTGACCAAAAGTGCGAGGGAGATAACTGAAAGGTGTGAGACAATATGCGGACTAACCCACCGAATGGGGGGGGGGAGGGGGAGTGTGGTAGAATCAAACTTCCTTTGTTCAGAGTATGACAGTAGGGCAGACCAGGCAACAAATGAAACCGACTCATGGGAATGCGATCATAGCTATAATACTGGGAATGTCACTGTAGATGGGAAATACTTGGGAGAGGTGGATACTTTTGATATTGATGGGATCCAAGGAAGACACATTACAGAGTACTCTAAACAAAGGAAACCCAAAGTGGGAATGCTGCCAAACTGTTTTTTGTGGGGTGGTGTCTAGAGACACCATTGTGGTACGATCTGGTGTATTTTTAGCAAGCCCGACAAGGTAAATGCTCAATGGTGCTTTCAATTTTAGAGAGTCTGAAAGCACGAAGAAGACTCCAGTGGGGGCTCTTTTTCATTGGTAGTCTCCTGTGTCCGAAAAAGGATAAAATTTTACATAGGAGAGCTCACCCATCCTTTGGGTGATGAGAGACTTATTTACCGTTGGTAGTCCAATAAGGCCGGAAAAGGTTAAACCTATATTGACTGGATGGTCATTCAGATACTTTTATGAGCATGAACAAAACCAAGTTTGCTTAGCAATATTTTCTTGATGAGAAGGATGGAAAAGAGATTAACGACAACCCATGGTGAGCTTTTTCATAAAGTGCCACCCCTCTGCCCAAGAAAGCATAAAAGTATGCAGAGGGGAATGGTCTTGGCTTGAATATGCCAAACTGGTCCTTTTCATTTAATGGTCTACATAGTCCGCAAAAGGAGGTAAATGAGATGATGTAGACGCCCTTTCCTATAATTTAGTGAGCGGGAAAGGAAGTAGCTGCGCTTGGCTATCTTTTCATTGTTTTTAGGAGTCAAAAAATAGCTTAAACGAACTCCAATATGGTCAACCGATTGGTGTGGCATAGGCGATGCCCTATATCGGGACGGTGGATAGTGGTCCAAAGGTCATCTATGTAGTATCGACGAAGCAGGAGGCTCTCAAAGATACCAATACATGTGAGAGATAGATCGCGGCAAAGGCACGAAAATCGAGGTGGCTCTCGAACATAGGTCAAGAGAGCTGTGTGTGAGTTACAGTGGACGGACGTGACTACATGTGATGTGAGTGCAAGTCTAGGGGCAGTTATATGCCAAATACGTGCAAGAGAAATAAATTGTTTTCTAGAAAAAGGTCCAGAGATCCGCGTAAAGTGCGGTGGATGAAGTAGACAACTATATGTTACAAAAATAAAAATGGTGTTCCTTAATGGGCGGTGGCCCAAGAACGTGCATGAGTAGCGGCATGTAAGTGTGATGCAAGTACAGGTCCGTAGACACTTGCATCACCATGCTATGGCTTGTAAATCGAGGTAACTTTCGAGGAGCAGTCCCAAAATTTATTTGTTAAACATGACACGATGGTCTCATAAGGAGACAGAGGGAGAAAATTTGAGCGCAGAGGTGTGAGAGGTGTCTCGAATAGGCTCTGGGTAACTATGAACTGGTAGCTAATGGTGCTACCACTAACTTGTGGTGAAAAAATGTTGAAAAACAAAAAGGGAAAAAACTACGCTATAAGGGACTCGTAGTGGTTATATCAGGCATAGACTCTCTTGAGGTGGAGCCCATTGCACGACTTCTTCAAGAGTCAACCATTTGAGTCAATGAAGAGGTATGCCCCCTTGTTAAGATGAAGGTCATTGGTAAGGTGGGATGACATAATTTGGTCTTTTATGGGAAGAACTGATTCCACACTATGGTTTAAAGGGAATGGGGTAAAATCAAAGGCGGTCTTACATATATCTTTGTCATTGCGTAAGTGGTTCCGGGATAGCTCAGGTACATCTTACATAGCTGATGAGACGGAAGGGAAACTCGTGCTAGAGATCGTCTAAATGGTATTGGTTGTGGTTTTTGTGGCCTTGTCCCCAGTCTCTATTGGAGGAAAAGGTGCAGGCTTGGAGACAGGAGGAGTCTTTGGTGGACCTAGAGGTAGGTGCAACATCATCTCAATTGGATGGAAATGATTCAACACATCCTGGGGCCTTAGAGGTAGGGTAGGTGGTTCAAGGTACCACATAGGATATCCCAGTGTGAAATCATGTAGATTGTAGGTTTCCAAGGAAAACTTACTCATGATCCCAGATGGTAGGAAAAGGAAAGGGAAAAGGAAAAGGAAAAGGAAAAGGATCCTATTGATCGGGAATGAACCCCAATTTCCTTGGTAACTGAGGTTGAGGGTGCAATTGAGGTTGTGGCTGCGAATGGAGCTACAGTTGCGGAAACAACGGAAGAGACAGGTCTAATGGACCATTGTTGCTGGTGGAGACAAGAGGGTATACAAAAATGGACATCATGTAAATGGACATGGTGTCTGAAGAAGGAGGTGGGGGGTGAACTTCTTCAATCAGGGTGATCTTAGACTCAAGGGAATGTTGATGGAGGTTGGCTAAAGCCATTCAAAACTTGGGCAAGTCTTGGAAATGGTCAGAATAATGTCCATACAAACTGTAGAGGGTGCAAGCATGTTTTGTTCTTAGTGGCTTGTTTTTTATAGTTGGCCTACTTGGAAGTTCAACCACGGGGACATTTTTTGTTGTATCCATGGCCTCCAACTGTGCATGGATTATGGGAATCTCAAGGCAGTTTTGAGTCGAATGGCCCTGTTCTTTGTGGATGGTGCAAGGCAGGATTTGTCGAGGTTCTGCGGTAGCTTTTGCATTCTTGGCCCTGGCCCTTTTTGGGTGGGCCGGTGTGGGTGCGGGTGCGTTGGTTGGTTTTTGTGGATCGGGTGGAGGATGGGACTTGACTGCAATAGGTTGCACAGGTGTTAATACTACTTGGGGCATTGATGGTTGAGTTGGTGGATCAAGACACCACACCAGAATTGCCAATGTAAGGTTGGGTAAGTTTAAGGTGGCCATTACTGGCTTGCTCATGACACCAGGTGAGGGAAAGAGGAAGGGAATTGTATGGACTTGAGAGGATCCCAGATAACTCCTGGCTTGTTGTATGTGGGGGTGTGGTTGTGGTTGTGGCTGTGCGTAATGTTGCGGCTATGGATGATGTTGCGGCTGCTGTTGGTGTTGCGGCTACGGTTGGGGCTCCGACTGCGCTTATTGTTTGGGTGCAGCGGTGCTGGATGAGACCATGCACAAGTCTGTAGTCTCATTTTGTGTCAGTGGTGGTGACAATAAGGGGAAATGAGCCATCATGGTGGTGGGAAAACAACCCAGGGCCCACATTCAACAATGGGGAGGCTGGTGTGTTTTCAACCACGGTGTTTATTGCAGGGACAACATTGGCATGTGTGGTCATCCCTTGTGGCTCAATGGGGGTGATGGTAGGGATAACGTTGGTGGGTGCCATTAACCCTTGTGGATCGTGATAAGTGAGTTGATCAACCGTCACAATCTTCCCTTTGTGGGGGAACATCATGAGATGAAAGACAATTGATGGGACCGCTCTCATGGCGTACATATAACTTCTTATGAGGACAACGTTATAGTCCAGTTGAGTGTTGACAACCTCTATGTCAATTAGAACTGTCTTCCCGACTAATGTGATGGGCACATGGGGGAGGATTCCTTGGTATTTAGTGGGATGTCCATCATAAGCTCACAGAGTTGTGGAGGATGGTTGCAGAATTGGTGATCCAAGTTTCTGCCAAACTAGGGTAGACATAATGCACATAGATTCCCCCTCATCTACTATGCACCAATGCACAACCAAATTCTAGATAGACACTAGGATTTGCAAGGCGATATTGGATGGCATGCATGGTTCTCCAGTATCCATGTCGAATGTGATCAACTTGGATTCGGAGGGGTCTATGGCCCCAAGAGTGGCTAGTAAGGCTTTCTACTATGTTGGGCATGTTTTAAGTACCTCTAGAGTGGACATGACCATTGGTGTTTGGGCCAAATAATCCACGATGCTATAGCTGATCGTAGCTCTAGCCGTGGCATTATTGACCACTTGGCGTATGGGGGGGTAGGGGAAAGGGGGTAAATAAAGAGGTGCACTGACCGATTTGGATGTAGATGTCGCTGATGTGTCAGCGGGTTCGATGTTGGTTCGGTACTGATTTCATCTGGTTTGTAGGTTCACCTCTTCAGTTGCCATAGCTAGTAGGTGGTGGACACCTGTTTCTACCATGGGAGGTGCCCTCGGAGCATTGGAATTGGGTTGGGGAGGGGGTGCAGTTGCCACCAGTCCTTAGACTAGTAATGGGTTTTGAAGCACCATAGGAGGAGGTCCTTGTGGTGCCGGGTTGGGTTGGGCTTGGTTTGTAGTATTGGTGGCCTGTTGAGCCTCGTTCCGGATGGCCTGCTTAGCACGACCCATGAGGGGACACTTGAATGTGTAGTGCTGATAGACCTCAAAGAGTGTGCATGGTTGGTTTGTGCACAATGGGGTGTTACATCTTGGTGCATTTGGTCATGGGGGGTTTTTGGGTTGGCCGGTTTGTTGCGGCATTGTTTGGAGGGTTTTTTGTTGATTGCCTCACTACGGTTGGTTGTTGCCTTAGTTCCAGGATCGATTATTTCTAGCTTTCCCTTTTTTATGGTTGGGGGAAGGCTGGTTGGGACTATTTTGTTGTGCAAACACTTGTCCTAACCGAGCGGGTGGAGCGAGGGCAGGGGCTTGAATTGCTTGCACTGGTGGTGCATAGTATATTTGGGTGGGTGGAAATGCCACAAATGTGGGTATTTTCCTTGTGTACTACTATGTTGGCCAATCCATGGCCTGAGCCTGCTATGGTGGCCTAGGTTGTGCATAAGACGTTGTGGCTCTGGACTGGGACATCATTCTCATGTAGTTGGGAGTTTGGTTTTCGTAGGCAACAGTAGAAGTTTTGCTTGGTTGTGGTGGTACTAAAGGTGGTGTCGGATGGTGCTGTGGCTGTTGGGAGATCAAGCCTATGATGCCATCTGCAGCATGGGATGCCCCCGGTGCATCTCAGAAGGAGGTACCCGCTCGGGGAGCATCTGGAATGACAGTGTAGAGGTACCCAGACTGTGCATAGATCAGGTTAAACTATTGGGATTTCAGTATGGCCCCTTCCTCATATTGGGGACCTTTGGATGTGACATCCTTTGCTATGGGTGGGAGCAAGGTTTTGAGAAACCAATCCAAAAAGATCTTGTCGTCAAGTTGGATCTTGCACAAACTATAATGTTTTCGCCACTCATGGATGTGGTTGGTTATATGTGTCGCAGTGCTCTGGTGTTAGGATAACAAGAGATCCACCCCTTCATCATATCTGACAGGGAGTTGGAAATACTGTAGGAACATGAAATCTAGGGATTTGAAATCTGGGTACTTGGCTTGCGGTAGCTCAATTTACCATTTAACTACCGCACCTGTGAGGGTGCATTGGAATAGTCTTAGCCTGATCGAGTCATCTATGATGCTATTTGAGGAGCACCATAGTTGAAATGTCATGATGTGGTTTTGGGGACACTCCCCTGCCTTCCCTTCAAACTTGGGAATGTCTGAAGGAAGTTTGGTTGGAATGGGAGGCCAGAAGGTTTGATGGCGGATGGGGTCGTTTGTCAATCAAGCCAAATCAGGTAAGTTAAGATGAGCCCTGAAAGGGATATTTGACCCTAGGTTGATGTGAGATGGGGTAGGTATGGTGGTGGGGTTTGCAGGTGCATAATGTACCTGCATAGCTGGGGGTACTGGTGGTGCCATTGTAGATGGGCCAGTGCCCCCAAGTGTGGTGGGAGGGACAGTGTGGATGGACGGGCCACTGCCCACATGTGTAATAGGATGGGTAGTGTAGATGGAAGGGCCACTGCCCCCATGTGTGATAGGAGGGGTAGTGTATGTGGAAGGTCCACTACCCCCAAGTGTTGTAGGTGGGATGGCCTAAGTGGTCACTATGGGTGGTGGCAGCTGACTGATGACAGTTTGCATGACCATGTTGGGGCCACCTGTAGGGTTGTTGGTGATAATTTGTGGTGTGGACACGGGTCCACTAGCAATTGGTATGCCAAAAAATGGATCCAGGTTTGCGCCAGCCATGGGGCTTGATGGTGCTGTGTGCAAGTCTGGTTCAGCCTATTATGGGTCTGAATCTGAATCATAGGTTGTGTGGCCTTTTGATGGTGTGAGAGGTCATCGAGAATGGTCTCGACGATGTTATTTCAATGACTCGAATTGTGGTGGTCCGCCTCTTAGGCATGAGGAAGAGCATGAGGGATCAATTGTGTTAGATTTGTGTATTGAACTGGTGGGAATGATTTTTTGGAACCTAGTTTCAATGGCTTCCTATTGGCTATAGGTGGTCACTTGACCACCAAGACTACTAGAAGACAGCGCTCGATTTGTTCCTCATAGGCGTTCTACTCAGTTGGTGTGGGTCGTTGCCCATTTTGCTTGGCAATTCCTCTCAGTAGCCAGCTACTTTGGGGTTCCCGTGGTACTCCTCACAATGAGTTTCTGGGCTGATCCCAAGTACTTCCCACGGTTAAGGCAGTCAGGGACTTATGTCCTGAAAGACTGTAGATTTTTGAACTTAGTGTAAATTAATAAATTTTAGTGGCTCTCTCAGTGTCATGAACTGAGTTGGGTTGATTTACGTGGTATGGTGTGTATGTCTTTCTGTGTTTCTGTTAACTGGTGGCTACAAATGGTTTATGAATTCATCATATTGTGGTTGAAAACAGTAAATAAACAAAAAATTTGTATATAGATACCATTTTTTACCCTAATTTGTGATAGCCTAACTAGGTGACTACCTTACACCTATATTCTTCTTCAACCAAGAGAAGGTGTTGGGCTCTCAACACAATGGGACTAAATCCATCTGTAGATCCACAGGTCACCTCCCAGATGCAAGTTTGGTGAACAGGGAGGACACTTAGCACCATGAGAATCCCTCCTTCTCTACCCCATCTACCTTCCAAGTCATTCGTTTTTAATGGTTTCGAACAATATTGGGTGAAGGGCCTATTACTATAAGAGTTGTTCCCTTCATCTTATCCCAGAATACCCTGAAGGGTGATGACTGGGTAGAGGAGGAAGGGTAAGCAAGATTGTTAATTTTTTATGTCAGTTTTAGTTAGGTTATTTTGATTAACCAATTAAATATTTTTGAATTTACACTTTGTTTGTACATGAGATTGCAGTAAACTAAAACAGAAACAAAAATGGGACTATTGGGCTGGACAGAGGTGGCTGAGCCACACTGACAGTCCTTAGTAAATTGAAAATTAACTTTTGAGTGACAAACTGCGCATTTCAGGTCAAACGTGGTGAGGGGGTTGCCAAATGTTTCCAGAAATAGGAGAGGGGGTCGCACAGATTTCATAGACAGAAGCGAAGCGGTCTACCTTTCTGAAGGAAGTTGCACCTTTCGAGGGGAAAAGGGTGACCTAGTCGCACCTATGAGGCCTAAATGAGTGACCGAGTCCCCTGTTTAGGCCTGATAAGTGTGAACTGCTCCAAATTGGGGGTCTTTTTTATCCTGAGTCAAATGCAGCCGACAGTAACCTATACTGTGGCCAAATGGACTCGGATTTTCCTTGTGGAGGCTCACCAGAAACAATAAACTGTAAATAAACAGGATTAAACTAAATTTGACAAGAAATTTTAAACCTAGGGCACAAACTGAAATAAAACTTGAAATTTAAAAAACTAAACCAGGGATCCTATGGGATCAACCTGGTATGGTTGCTAGTTCTGTAGCAGGGATTTATCCCTTGCTATAGGGCAGGAACGGCTACCTTCCATCTATAGGATGGAAGGATAGGTTCCTGTGTGGAGATGCAAGAAAAATAAAAAGAACAGAAAGGAAGAAAAGATGGACAAGATAAGAAACAACCGGAAGCCCCTCTGCAAACAAGGTAAGGTCTTAACTCCAGCTACCTGCAAACAACTATTATAAACAAAAAACCTGCAAAACAAGTTAAAAAAAAAACAAACCTACAAGAAAATATGGGTCAGAAAATAACTAAGCTACTAAAACAAATACATAAGAAAACAATGGTATACCTTCTCTTCGGTGCAATGGGCCACCATGCCCTGGTTGGAAGAAGCACCTCTCTCTCTCTCTTGGCTATGGAGGAGCTATGGCTAAATGGAGGAATGAATGGATGGGAGGAGGGATGTGGGTGGCTTGAGAGACAAAGGGTCTCAAGGCATCCCCAGGAAACATAATAGTATGCAAGGGAAGAGTTGTTTGAGAGTGACCCCCACCCCTCCTTTTATAGCTTTTTTGGGGAATTTTAGGGTTTTAAGCCCTTGGTCAGGGCTTTAGCCCGTTTTTTGGGATTTTAGCCCATTCTGCCCTAACTTTAGCTCCTTTTATGGTTTTAGGCTCCTTTGAGTTGTTTTAGCCCCTAAGAGAGTTATTTAGGCTCCTTTTTGCGGTTTTTAAGCCCTTTTGCTCATTTTTAATCCTTTTTTAGGGTGTGGGGGTCTAATGGGGTGATACAAAGGTTGTGCATGGGTGTCCTTCGGTGGTGTAGGACATTTAGAGCTGAGTGAGGGATTTTTTTGGGTTAACACGCCTAACTCAAGATGGGAGGCCAAGAGGCCATTGACACCATCGTACTCAACCTGGTTGTTGGTCGCACTACCCACACATATGCCATCGATATGGATCAACTCGTGCTACGGGGAGTAGATGACCCATGCAGCTGAGGCAAGTTTCAGAGACCATCTACTTGCTCCATCAGAAAACCCCATCTACCAGTCTGAGGTATGATCCATCTGGAGCAATGAGGGGAAATGATACACAAGACTCACTTTTGAAAAATGTGTAAAACAAAAAAGGAGAAAGATTATATTACAAGTTGTACTATCATCACTCAAAGGGGTGACATTATAGGGAAAGTTGTTTGGAATTTTAGGGGATCAGTGGTCGTTCCTTTGTGTGACAAGATGAACCCTAGGAGATGGTTCGTTGGGACATGGAAAACGCACTTGAAAGGGTTCATGCAGATTTTGTACTTGCGACATCATAGGAAGACTTGCCGCAAGTCATCTATGTGTTGTGCTTTCTTTTGCAACCATGCAATGAGGTTGTCGAGACAAACCAATATAATGTGAACGAGGTCATGGAAGCAGTGTGTCATGGCGTGCTAGAAGGTGGATCTATCATTTTTTAGGCCAAAGGGCATGACTTGATATGAGAATGTGCCCCACGGAGTTGTGAATTCCGTCTTATAATGGTCTTCTTTCTGGATTTGGATTTGGTTATATCCAAAAAATCCATCCATGAAGGAAAAGGCCTCATGTGTGGTGCATGCATTGATAATCTGATCGATGAAGGGTGTTGGGAAGTTGTCTTTGGGACATGCCCCATTGAGGTCGTGAAATTCTATGCAAATGTGGATGGTACCCTATTTTTTATTCATAGGAACAAGATTAGAAACCCAAGTGGTACAGGAAATGGGGTAAATGAAGCCAGCAGTGCACAGCTTCCCTATCTCGGCTTTAACCGCAACCACTTTGGAAGGATGTATGGGCCATTTCTTTTGGCATATGGGGTCCACATCAGGCCAAGTGTCAATGTGGTGTTCCACGATGGATGGATCCAACCTAGTAATTTCAGTGTAAGACCAGGAAAAGATATCACAGAATTCTCGGAAGAGAGCTTTATAGGCAGCGACTTCTTTTAAGGAGAAGGATGCCCCCAACATGATTTCTTCAAAAAACTTGAAATTGGTTGAGATGTTGACTTTGATGGTTAGTGAGATGTTTGCCATATTTCCTTCTTCAAAGATGTCTAGTGCCAGAATGGGGTTTTTGAACCAGTCGGCTTTCCCATGAATGAAATCCTTGGTTTCCATGGAAAACTGGTCATACTGTGACACAAGTTCTTCGGAGAGGAAGAATGAGAGATGGGGCATGTCATCCCATGGGTATTTTGGGGCGGTTAGGGCTTCAAGTATCTCCTCATCATTGTGGAAGAAATGAAGAGATAGGCCTGATGGACCATCATTGGAGGTGGAGACAATAGGTTCGGTTGAAGTGGACATCATGTAAATGGACATGGTGTCCGAAGAAGGAGGTGGGGGTGAACTTCTTCGATCAGGGTGATCTTAGATTCAAGGGAATGTTGATGGAGGTCATCTAAATCAATTCAAAATTTAGGCAAGTCTTGATAGTGGTGAGAATAGTGTCCATACAGACCGCAAAGGGCACAAGCATGGTTTGTTCTCAATGCTTTGTTTCTCACTATTGGCACGGTTGGAACTTCAACCACGGGGAGGTTTTTGATTATATCCATGGCATCCAAATGCACAAGGATCATTGGAATCTTAGGGAAGTTCTGAGTTGGATGGCCCTATTCTTTGCAAATGGTGCAAGGCAAGATTTGTCACGGTTCTGTGGTAGCTTTCGCATTCTTGCCCCTAGCCCTTTTTGGGTGGGGCAGTGTGGGTGCGGTGGTTAGTTTTGATGGACTGGGTGGAGGATGGGACTCGACCAAAATGGGTTGTACGGGGGTTAAAATTACTTGGGGAATTGATGGTTGAGTTTGTGGATCAAGATACCACACAGGAAGTCCCAATGTAAAGTTGGGTAGGATTAGGGTGGCCATTACTAGCTTGCTCATGACACTAGAAGGGGGAAAAAGGAAGGGAATTGTATGGATTGGAGAGGAGCCCAGATAAATCCCTGAAGGTTGTATGTGGGGGTGAGGTTGTAGTTGCGGATGCACATAATGTTGCAGCTGTGGATGATGTTGTGGCTATTTTTGATGTTGTGATTGTTGACAGTGTTCTGGTTGCGGTTGGGGCTGCGGCTGTAGTTGTTGTTTGGGTGCAACAGTGCTGGATGAGAGCATGCACAAGTCCACAGTCTCTTTTGGTGTTGGTGGTGGTGACACTAAGAAAAAATAAGTTGTCATGGTGGTATCAGCAAACAACCTAGGGCCCACATTCAAAAATGGGGAGGCTGGTATGTTGTCTAGCATGGTGTTGACCACAGGGATGACATTGGCATGTGTGGTCATCCCTTGTGGATCAATGGTGTTGATGGTATGGATAAAATTGGTGTTCGATTAGGGCCCCGTAGCTATAGGAAAAGATTCTATATCGGAATAAGGAAGTCAAAGGAAAGAGTACTTGAAGCGGCTAAGAAGAGAGCTCAACCACTGCATTTAAGGCAGCGACGACGACAAGAGGGCTCAGCTACCCTCATAAATGGAAAAGGAGCAACGGGCCGAGGTACTAAACACAAAGGACGTAAGGGGAGCAACTGAGGAAGCGATGCCCATGCCCAAGATCAGCACCGAAAATCATGGAAGACTGCAGAAATCTACAGTGTGACCAGTAAGCGGTAATTCAAAGTACAGATAGGCCGACTGTCACAGTTAGGGTTTTTGGGTTACTGTTGGGATAGGCCCACAGTTTTGTATCATGGTGAGACCTTCGGGCCACCTATTTAAGCATGTATTTTGTACTATGAAGGCTTATATAGTGAGATAGTCAGCTAGTTGGTCAGCTAGACAGCCAGTTAGTTGGTTAGTTAGTTGGGCTATCTCCAGTTGTCATCAGTATTGTAAGACATTGAGGAAGAGTCGAGCTCTGGTTCTGTTGTTAAGTCTGTAGTTATCTTAATGTAACCAGTGGTCGGCTCCTTGAGCATGAATGTAACAATCCGCAGGGATTGAGAGAGAGAGAGAGAAAAGGATATATTGTAAGAAGAAAGCATTATAGGAAGAGAAGAGATCTAAGAGAGAAGGGCTCCCAGCTATGTGTGTGGAGTTTCCCAGAAGATCTGAAACTGCATAAGAGGTTGCAGCAGAACTGTGTATACTCTCTCAAGACATAATATAAACAGAGTTCCTGTGGATGTAGCCTCCCCCCTGGAAGTGAACCACGTAAAATCCGTGTGTTGTGCGACTGTTTCATGTGATTGTGCTCTACTTATTGCTATCTGTTATTCGTTACATGAATTTTGCTTATCATTTAATGAATGTATGTATGCTACCCTTTAGTTTACAGTAACATAGAAGGTTAAACGTGAGTTGAATGTGTCGAGTATTCTGTATATGATTTTATCAATTCTTGAGTCATGATAGCTAACAGTTACAGTGTTAAGTGACTTTTGTATATTTAGTTTAGCGAGTTGAGCATAGTTAATGTTAAGCCTGTTAGACTGTAGGAGTTAAGAGAAGTTGTTTAACATCCTAATGAAGGTTAACTAAGCTACTATACCTGGGTAGAAAGCCTCTAGACTTTGAGAGTTGATGAGAATACTGAGTCTTACTGTAGGAAATATCACAGTGTAGAAAGGCGATATCACACTGTCGAAGGAGCTGCAGTGTAAGATATTGCAGGTTAAGAGTTGAGCAGAAGAGACAGTTTGCGCATCTTCCTAGAAGCTACGATGCGATAAGAGTTAGTCCCATAGTAGATTCAGCTAGGAAGAGAGAAACAACCCTTGCTAAGAGATCCCGCTGGTTAATTAGAGTCAGGAGGACCTAGGATGCTACAGAACCTGGTTGAGGAAACTTGATTCTTCAAACACCCCATATAGGATCACTTCGGGTGAGACTTCAGGCCATTCTCCAGTCTGTCACCGAAAGGGCCAGTGAGCTAGGGGTTTTGTTGGTACACTATAGTAAACCCGGGTCTGCCCAGAGAAGACCAACAAATGGTTTCATTGCGGGTTTTGAACAAATTGAAGAGCTGATGTTCTGTTGGCATCCTACCAAAGAAGAAATTAACCAGTGGGTTGAGTCTAAGGAGAGAGAATTTGCTGAAAAAGAAAACAAGAGTCCTAGGTTGAGTACATAGGACTAGCTACAGAAACATATCTTCACAGACTTGCATGAGATATTTTTTGCGACCTATGCAAATGAGTTGTACGATTGGTTGTCAAAGTTGAATGATAAGCATGTATTCAAGAAGAAAAGGGACATTGTTTGGACACCGGAGCTGATTCACACCATGAAGAGCATAGATAATCCCATTTCATGGGTAGTAGACTTCTGGCTTGCAAGTTTGCTGGAAGGTTTCATTACAGAGTTTGCAGTTGATCAAAGAAAGAGTTTCAGCGAAGCAGAAAGGTACTTCTTCAAGGGATATCACGGTCAGTACCTAAACTCTTTAAATTTGTCCCTTAAGATCTTATTATATGAAAAAGGAGTACTGGATATATTCTCATATGAATAAGTTAAGTAAGTGTAATGTCACAAGAGTTTGAGAGTGATTTTGAAGAAATTGGATGTACACGTAGCGGCAAGAAATATAAAGTAGACTTTAGATCTTCCTTCTTTGAAGATAGTTCAGATAGTACTAGAGAACAAAGTCAAAGTAATAGAGAAAGAAAAATAGGGGGTATCCCTTACCACCCTTATACCCCACAGAAATCAACCACGACTCAGAATAATCTCACAGGAACTCCATCTAGTAGTTCACACATAGTACATACTACCTCTACACCTCCAAGTGGTAGTAATACAGCAAATCAGAATCCACCTTGTAGAAACAGAGTGGGGGATGACATGAAAGTACCTACCTTTAGGGGTATAGGGGTAGAAGACCCAGAACAAAATTGGTTCCTATGTGAAGCTGTATGCACCATTAAACAGATCCAGGATGACAATACTAAGCTTGTCCAGTTGGCCACTACACTTAGAGAAAGAGCTTTAACATGGTATATGAAGTATACATCAATGTAAAACAGAACACTTGTAGAGTTCAGGACTGCAATGATTAAGGAATTTGAGAAACCCAAGTCTAAGTCACAATGTATCACAGAACTTAAAGACATTAAACAGTTACCCACAGAGTCAGTATGGGATTTCGATCAGAAATTTAAAGCTCTTATAGACCAAGTTAGTTTTGAGTTTGCGCTGGAGCAGCATAAGGAATAGTTCATCACAACACTGCTCCCTCATATTAGACTTCCACTAATTCAATAGAAACTCCATACGTAGGATGAAGCATTGGAGATGGCAATGAAACTAGAGGCTTCACCTTTAGCTTAGACTAGTGCAGGTATGACAAACTTACAGAATCAGTTAGCCAATATCACTTTACAGCTACATGAGATTAAGAAAGGAAAAGAGGTTGAACAATAATTATGGTGTACAAAGTGTAAAGGACATGGCCATACCAAAGATAACTGTCCAGTATTTGTTGAGTATATAGCAAGTGGGGCTCCTAACCCCTTAGTATAGAATCAAGGGCCATGGTGTGAAATCTGTAGAACAAGAGGACATAGACCACAGGAATGCCCTTTACTTTAGAAGTATGGACAAACTCCTAAGAATTTATACTGTAACTTCTGTAAGTCAGTAGGACATGATGAAAATAATTACAGAGGTTATGATCTCATGATAGAGAGAAAACATGACTTCTACAGAGTCCAGTCAGAGACATCAGGACCAGCAGTAGGACCACAGCATGAACCGAATCATGATGGCCGTGGTGGAGGATTCAAAGGAAGAGGCCGTGGTGGAGGCTTTGGCCGTGGCCATGGACCGATTATTTATTACAAATGTGGAGCTGTAGGACATTATGCTAGGGATTGTCAGAACCCTACTACAACATGTAAGTATTGCAAGTCCTATGATCATACTATAGAAGAATGTCCTATCTTGATAGCCAAGATTAAGGATCCTAAGCCAGCAGTAAACCAGCATATTCAGCTTATTGCTGCTGAGCAGAAAGAACCAGAACCAAGCGTCAATATTGTGACTCGCAGTGGTGCTTCTACTAGTAGGACATCACAGGATGACGAAAATAATACAGGTCCGAAGTGGGTGCGCAAAGCCATTGATAAAACTACACTACTTGACCTGTAGAAGAACAAAGAAAAATTTCAGCAAGCTAAAACTTTCTTTACTAACCCTACACTACCAGGATCGCAGATATTTACTTGTAGGGGCATACCGTAGCAGAAAACTTGTGGTGTTAGTCCTGTGCAGATATCGCAGGCTACCACATTTGGAAGGTGCGAAGAGGATGAGTTGACAGGAAGTGTACAATCCTTCCTACGGAGCTGCTTGAAACTCGTAAGAAATGAGAAAGCCATAGGAGAGCTTCAAATCATCATGGATCAATATCAGCATTATTCTTCCGTGAGCAGTACGCAACGTGCTGTTCATAATATTATGGGCCATACAAGAACAGGAAGAGAAATGAGACTCACAGCACAAATTGGAGAGTTCGAAATGGATGAGGTAATCCTATATTTAGGATCAGAGGTAAATATTCTTACTAAGCAGACATGGGAGTAGATGGGTAGCCCTAATTTATTCAGATCACCTATCCATCTATGATTAGCCAATCAGCAGAGGGTATCGCCACTGGGTCGATTACCGCAAGTACCAGTTGATATTGACGGAGTTCACAGCTTTGCAGATTTTGAAGTCATAGAAATTATTGGTGATAGCAGACCATATCCAGCTTTATTAGGTATTTATTGGGCAATTGATAACATGGCTATTATCAATTTGAAGAAAATACAAATGACCTTTGAGGATAAACAGATTCGATTCATCACACTGTTGGATCCTTTTCAGGGTCCTCGATACATTGAACCTATCAGAGCAGAGGAAGAGGTGCATAATATGGAGAGATTCTATCAGATGATTGCTAATCAAAGTGATTATATCAACCCCACCACAGAAGGAAATATTAGTTGGTGATGTGATAGCTCATGTGCATCGGATTTGGATGTTGGTTTAGAAAATTGGCAAAATAGACTTTATGAAGTCCCATCTCGTAGATGTGCATTTATGGCTAAGTCACTGTGATGGATTGGTACAGAGGTTAAGGATATTCCTTCGTTTGATGGCTTAGCAGACGTCAATGACTTTTTACAGCCATTTGAGCAGGAAATCCCTCATGAGCAGAGGATGGCAGCTATTGACCTTACAGTAAGAGCCACACCTGCAAGATGGTGGCATGCACATAAAGAACATATCACATCATGGGATGATTTTAAGAGATTGATGATGATCAGATTCTCTAATGACAAGGAGTGTTTACAACAGAAAAATAAAGGAGAAAGTGACCCCAGGTCACATATTAAGATTTGTGAATAGAATTGGTCAGACATTCCAGAGGATGAATGGGTTCACCTATTCATTCACACTTTAGACACAGTCTCAAGGAACTGGTACACTGAGATAGAGTTGCGCAGAGGAATGATTACATGGCCAGTTATGATAGACAACTTTGTACTCACTTTCACTTTTGAATCTGAGTATCCAAGCATTGATCAGGCTCTAGAGATTATAGAGACTAAGATATTTGATGACTGTACCCTACCAGTGTATGCTCAGCCTGATTGAGCCATCCAGTTAGAACATGTGCTAGAATGTTACAACTTCACAGAAGATCCAAGTAATGAGGATGAGAATCGTCACAGTATCAACATTCCAGAGTCAGAAGGGCCAGTGTATGCTCAGCCTGATTGGGCCATCCAGTTAGAACATGTGCTAGAATGTTACAACTTCACAAAAGAGCCAGGTAATGAGGATGAGAATCGTCACAGTATCAACATTCCAGAGTCAGAAGGGACTCGCGAAGTTGATGGACCAAAGCTAGAAATTCCAGCTGTCACAGAGCCTATTCAGATTAAAAAGATCAATATTGGCACAGAAATAGAACCAAATTTTTCCTGTATTGGAGACTATTGGGATGATGAGATGGTAGGACACATCATAGATTTGTTACATGAATATCAAGACTTATTTCCCACTAAGTTTATAGAAATGAATGGAATAGTAGGAGATTTGGGAGTCATGAGGATACCTTTGAAAGAGGATGCTAGGCTAGTTAAACAATGTCCATACAGATTAAATCCTTGTTATAAAGAAAAAGATAAGAACGAGATTGATAAGTTGCTAGCAGCAGGCATCATTGAGCCAGTAGAAGAGAGTGAATGGGTTAGTCCCATGGTTGTGCAGAAAAATAAAACTAAAGGAGAAATCAGGATTTGTGTCGATTTGTGCAAACTCAACGACGCATCACTTCATGACCCATTTCCGACACCTTTTACTGATGAATTTTTAGACAACGTGGGAGGACAGGAGATATACTCATTCACTGATGGCTTTTCAGGCTATCACCAGATAAGAATCCATCCAGCGGATCGACATAAGACCACCTTTGTGACAGAATGGGGCTCATTCCAGTATACAGTAATGCCCTTTGGTCTTAAAAATGCACCAGCAATTTTCTCTAGAGCAGTAGTTGCTGTCTTTAAGGAATACATCCATAAATTCTTAGAAGTCTATTTTGATGATTAGACTGTATTTGGATTAATCAAAAAGCATATAGAAGATTTAAGTCTCATTCTAGAGAAATGTAGGCAATATTAGATTTCTCTTAACTTGAAGAAATCTATATTCTGTGCACCATTTGGTATTTTGTTGGGTCATATTGTTTGCAGACAAGGCTTGATGGTAGATCCTGCAAAGATTGCCATCATTGTAAATCTTCCAGTACCCAACTCAGTCAAGCAATTGAGGACAGTGGTTGTTCATACAGGGTATTATAGAAAATTCATCAAAGGCTATTCAAAGATCACAGCACCTATCGAAAAGCTGTTAAAGAAAGAAGTGAAATTCCTATGGACGGAGGAATTCCAGCAAAGTTTAGACACTCTTAAAGAGAATATGGTCACAACACCCATCTTAGTATTTCCAGATTGGAATAAGATATTTCATGTACATGTGGATGCATCTGGCATCACACTGGGGATTGTCTTAACACAACCAGGAGAAGGGGGTATCGATCACCCTATCACGTACTCAAGCAGAAAGTTATCTACCACAGAAAAGAACTACACCACTACAGAAAGAGAAGGATTAGCTATGGTGTATTCTCTATAGAAGTTCAGGCACTACTTGTTGGGTGCCCCATTCAATATGTTCACTGACCATTTCAATTTAAAGTACTTGGCCAATAAGCCAGTGTTAGGGGGAAGGATCTACAGATGGTTACTCCTATTTCAGGAGTATGATTTTGAAATTATTGTAAAACCAGGGAGATTAAATGCCGGACCTGATCATCTCTCGCGGATAGACTCAGGCGAAGAACCAAGTAATTTAGAGGATAATTTGCTAGATGCGCAATTGTTTTCTATCCAGATTGTAGATGAGTATTACGTAGATATTATTCACTTTCTCACTACAGGGTGGGTACCAGTTGAGTTTACTAAGAAGTAAAAGAAACAGTTAGTTGTTAAAGCAACAGACTTCACTTTGATCGTAGGACATTTATACAAGTTAGGTCCATATGAAGTCCTGCACAGATGCATTATGCCGCATGAGAAAGAGGCCATTATCAGAGAAGCACATTCAGGTACTGCAGGAGGTCATTTCATAGGAAAGCCGACTGCTCAGAAAATTCTAGCTGCAGGATTATGGTGGCCTACTTTGCATAAAGACACTAAGGAGTTTTGTAGATGCTGCGATATCTGCTAGAGGGTAGGAAAACCTTCATGGAGAGATGAAATGCCGCTGGGACCACAGATTACGCTACAGGCAGTTGACAAGTGGGCTATAGATTTCATGGGTCCTATCAACCCACCAGGGAAATGAACTGGTGCGAGATACATCATCATAGGAACAGAATACCTCACCAGGTGGGTAGAGGCCAAAGCAGTAAGGAATTGTGATGCTGCTACAGCTGCATAGTTCATTTTTGAAAACATCATAAGTAGATTTGGATGTCCAGCAATTTTGATGAGTGATCAAAGAACACACTTTCTGAATCGCACTATCCAAGCCTTG
>LPNX010581432.1:236022-268815 GCA_001517045.1 Pseudotsuga menziesii | reverse complement strand
TACCACCCACAAGCTAATGGTACGGTGGAGGATTTTAACAAGATTCTAGAAAATGCTCTTACTAAGATCTGTAATAGCCAAAGAGATGATTGGGACCTCGGGGTTAATGCTTTATTATGGGCTTATAGGACTACATGCGATAAATTTACAGGACACACACCTTTCAGCTTGGTGTATGGACAAGAGGTTGTTATGCCTATGGAATATATTATTCCCAATTTAAGAATTGCTCAAATTACTAAGATGGCTAATACATATACAATGAATAAAAGATTAGCGCAGCTGCTTTCCTTAGAAGAAGACAGATTCATCGCAGGATTTCATCAAAAAGTGCAGAAGGAACGAGAAAAATATTGGCATGATAGGCACATCAAGAGCAATATTTTTCATACGGGAGACCTAGTGCTCCTTTATGACAGCAAGTTTATTAAGTTTCTAGGGAAGTTCAAGACAAATTGGTTGGGGCCATATTAGATTCAGCAAGTGATAGAAGGAGGTGATGTTCAGCTCAGTAAACTAAACGGGGAACTTGTTCCTACTTTGATTAATGGTATTAGGCTTAAGCTTTATAGTGATAGCCACTCCACCTCCAAACCCTAACTCAAAGAACTAAGTGGTGTAGATGTCTAGTGTAGTTGAAAGGAGGCATCGCACCCATAACTAGTCTACACCCCCCCCAAAAAAAAGGTTCTAAGTAGGAGGAATCGCAGCAGGAAAGTTTATTTTGTGCAAGTCATAGGATGCTTGCGGAGTATTTGAATGTTGTGGAGTTTCATGCCAACTTTTTTCTCTAGTTGAAGCGGTCATTTGAAGGTAAGGAGTTGTATTCGCTCAAGGATGGCAGAGAGAGATCAATTGAGCCTGCGAAAAGGTCTAAGAGATCCCATGAAGCTAAGGATTCTCATTCTTATAAGGATGGCAGAGAAATATTGGAGGCTATTAATAGGGCTAGGAGTTCTCGTCATACCATGGATTTGAATCCTTATGATGAAGAAATGGATGGTAGGTCTCGCAAGCAACGAAAGCGAGAGCAAGACAATATGAAGAAAGAGAAAACGATCAAAGTCAGGTCTTGTAGAACATCGCATTGGAGTTACCCCAGTGTAACATCGATTTTGCCTTGCCTCTAATGCAGAAAGTAAGAAGAATTGTAGATAGAGAAAAGGCTCTGGAAGAGACAGTGGCCAAGATGGAGGAAGACCATAAGGCGCAGATTGCTGAGCTTGAGGCTTGAGCACCAGGCACACCTGAGGTAGACAAGGAAGCAAGGACACAGGCCTTTAGACTCACATCAACACAGATGAAGTGTCACATAGATGATGTAGAGTCATTGCTAGCTGATGCGACGAATACATGGTCGGGGCTAGAGGAGCTCCTAGATAGACTGGATTTGCAACAAAGCATCCAGAACATAGAGAATGCAATAGAAAAAATCAAGGAAGAAGTCAAGAGCTTAGGATCTCTTGCAAAGATGAAGAAGATGACAGAGATGAACCATTTGCAACAAGAAGTGCAGCGGTTGCGAGGAAAAGAGATACAATTCAATAACCTACTTCAACCGTATCAGGAACAAATCATAGAGCTGGTCGATGTGGTTGAGCAGAAGGTCAAGGAGTTCACTACAAGAAAAAGTGAAATTGATAGCACAGAAGACCCCCTGATTAGTCAAGTTATGCTCGAAGCAGCACAAGACTGTGTCGAAGCTATGGACAAAGATGTCGCAGGACTCAGGGAGAGGTTCGCAAGGACTTCACAGGAAGACAAGGGGAAGCTATAGCAAGAGAAGCCAGCTATTAGTGGCTCAAGGGTGAGCCACAAGTAAGTGTTAGGGGACTATTGGAGCAGGGTCCCGCAGCTACAGGAAAAGATGCTATATCGAAACAAGGAATTCAAAGGAAAGAGTACCTAAAGCGACTGAGAAGAGAGCTCAAACACTGCATTTAAGGCAGCGGCGACGACAAGAGGGATTAGCTACCCTCATAAATGGAAAAGGAGAAACGGGCTGAGGTATTAAAGACAAAGGACAAAAGGGGAGCAACTGAGGAAGCGGTGCCCATACCCGAGATCAGCGCCGAAAATCGTGGAAGACTACAAAAAGCTACAGTGTGACCAGTAAGTGGCAGTTCAAAGTACAGATAGGCCGACTGTCACAGTTAGGGTTTTTGGGTTACTGTTGGGATAGGCCCACAATTTTGTATCACGGTGAAACCTTCGGGCCACCTATTTAAGCATGTATTTTGTACTGTGAAGGGTTCGATAGTGAGATAGTCAACTAGTTGGTCAGCTAGACAACCAGTCAGTTGGTTAGTTAGTTGGGTTGTCTCTATTTGTCATGAGTATTGTAAGACATTGAGGAAGAGTCGAGCTCTGGTTCTGTTGTTAAGTATGTAGTTATCTTACTGTAACCAGTGGCCGGCTCCTTGAGCATGAATGTAACAATCCGCAGGTATTGAGAGAGAGAGAGAAAAGGATATATTGTAAGAAGAAAGCATTATAGGAAGATAAGAGATCTAAGAGAGAAGGGTTCCCAGATGTGTGCGTGGAGTTTCCCAGAAGATCTCAAGCTACATAAGAGGTTGCAGTGGAACTGTGTTTACTCTCTCAAGACATAATATAAACACAGTTCCTGTGGATGTAGCTTCCCCCCTAGAAGTGAACCACATAAAATCTGTGTGTTGTGCGTCTGTTTCATGTGATTGTGCTCTACTTATTGCTATCTGTTATTAGTTACATGAACTTTGCTTATCACTTAATGAATGTATGTATGCTACCCTTCAGTTTACAGTAACATAGAATGTTAAAGGTAAGTTGAATGTGTCGAGTATTATGTATATGATTTTATCAGTGCTTGAGTCATGATAGCTAACAATTACAGTGTTAAGTGACTTCTGTATATTTAGTTTAGCGAGTTGATCATAGTTGATGTTAATCCTGTTAGACTGTAGGAGTTAAGAGAAGTTGTTTAACATCCTAATGAAGGTTAATTGAGCTACTATACCTGGGGAGAAATCCTCTGGACTTTGAGAGTTGATGAACATACTGAGTCTTACTGTAGGAAATATCACAGCGTAGAAAGGTGATATCGCACTGTCGAAGGAGCTGCAGTGTAAGATATCGCAGGTTAAGAGTTGAGCAGAAGAGACAGTTTACGCATCGTCCTAGAAGCTGTGATGCGATAAGAGTTAGTCCCATAGCAGAGTCAGCTAGGAAAAGAGAAACAACCCTTGCTGAGAGATCCCACTGGTTAATTAGATTCAGGAGGACCTAGGATGCTATAGAACCTAGTTGAAGAAACCTGATTCTTCAACCACCCCATCTAGGATCACTTTGGGTGAGAATTCAGGCCATTCTACGGTCTATCACCGAAAGGGCCAGTGAGCTAGGAGTTTTTTTGGTACACTACAGTAAACCCGGGACTACCCAGAGAAGACCAACAGTTGGTGGGTTCCCTTAACCCTTACAGATCGTGATAATTCAATTGATCAACCATCACAATATTCCCTTCATGGGGGAACATCATGAGACAGAAGATAGTTGATGTGACAACTCTCATAGCATACATATAACTTCTTCCGAGGAGAAGCTTATAATATAATTGAGTGTTGACAACCTCTATGTCAATCAGAACTATCTTCCCGGCTAGTGTGATGGGAACATGGGGGAGGATTCCTTGGGCTTTAGTGGGATGGCCATCATAAGCCTGCAGAGTTGTAGAGGATGGTTGCAGAATTCGGGATCCAAGTTTCTGCCATAGAAATATCTTTTCCTGTCAAATAATGTGTGTTTGAATGAATATTTTATCCATTGGATTATGTCAAATGCTTATACATTATTCATTATATATGCTAGAATAGATCTAACACCATGATATATAGAATTCTTGTATTGTTTACTTATTGTTGAGGAAGTAATCTATCAATTCAAGCTGAAGTTGGAAAGCTCAACGGGGATCTACTCCAACCATTCAGAATAAGGTATGAGGTTTGATCCTTTAGTGTTAGACATTTACTTTCTATTGCATATTGGAAAGGATTGATTTCTAGAGTCAAGTTGTCTGTTGTGGTACCCCAAGCCATAGGAATTTCTCTCTGTAACAGAATTGGTGAATCTGTTGGGGACCTGACTCCCCACCTTCTCTATGTCTCGATAGCAGTACACCAAAATGTACTCGTCGATAGTCAGGCCACCTCCTGGCCCACCACGAGAACGGAGGTTCACTACTTCCCCTCATCTAGAAAGCCTTGTAATGAAGTATATGTCCTCCACCTCTATAGTGAGGGACATCCCATATATCTAGAAGGACTCTGAGTCTGGATCCCAGTAATCCACCAGCATCTGTAATAGTATTGTTTTGTCCCTCAAACCACCAAGAAACCAAAACTTGTAGAGTCCGCATGCACATAGAGCTTGTTGAGCCATTAGATCGGCCCTTACTGCTTCCTCTACCTCACCATGTTCACGCTCCCTCCACTCTAGGACCATCCTGCACAAGAAATTGTAAATTTTCCCATTAGATTATTGAAAAAACCTTGTGTGTTAGAATAATCAACCCATAGTATTTACCCACTTAGACATTATTTCATTTATTTTGTCTTATTTGCCTAGTCCATGAGTCCCACCATGTGCAAGTTGTCAATTGCCTATCCATAGAGGTCAAACTTGCCATTATTGACTCATGGAGGGCTTTGGAAAGTTCTGGGAATCAAATCTACTTTATTCCTAGCCTCCTAGGCACCCTTCTGCTTTTTCTGCTTTGTTGACTGCTTTTCCAGTTTTTAAAGCACATAAGGAAAGCTAGACTAGGTGAGGTGAACCTGTTTTATTCCCCTTTCATCCTCCACTCTTTCCTCCATGCAAAAGCATGTATGAGATGCCATTTGACCACTCTTTAGCTTTCCCATGCGTCCTTGCTAATTCGTGGGGTCCTTGATAGATTTGGGATCAGCTTTTTACACCTATGGGGGATTTTCCTATTTTGGGTAAGCCTGCTTTATGCTAGATTTGGATGCTTCCTTATGCATTCAATTTGATCATGTATTCTATATATTCAGCAGCCTATGTTATTACAGGGTTGGCTATTGTACACTCAGTTAATATAATTTTGTGTTACAGCTCCATATTCAGTCTCCATTGTTGATAATTTGCATGATCAATTGTTAATTGCTATGAGTGAATATAATCTACTGCAGGCCTGAATTTCTACATTGTGCGTGCCCTCATACACAACTATTTTCAAAATAGTCGTGTATGTACGCAGGTTTGGGGTCATTTTCTACGTATATCCATCCCTATAGGCGAAAAAACCCTCGATTTCTGTGTGGGCCGTAGCGCCCATTTTAGTTTGTCCTAGAAATCTTAATTGACCATGGAATTTCATAAAAATTGCATCAAAATGAAAGAGAAAATCATGGGTAAATACCTGGAAGAAACGGTAGTGGATTACGTCGGCTGGATCTCCTGGAATTCGCTGTTGAAAATCTGAGCTCAAATGGGTAAAAGTTTCAAATGTTTTATAATATTTTGAATTGTTTACTGTTTATAGAAAATTTTCAAATATTTGAAATTTTTTACCCCCTTTCCTATAGTTTCGACATTTTCTAACCATTTTGGACCGTTTTTGACATAATTCATGATGTAGAGGACCTTTTTCAGTGTCGTTTCAGCCATTGGATTGACCCGTTCATGCTGATCTTAGATATCATGTCTAAACTGGCATATAGGTTAGGTTTCATCACCATTTTCATTTTGCATAACTTATGACCATATCATCATGACCTTGCGTATGAACCCACTCTATTATGTCACAGAACCTTCTTGCTGCTTTAGAAGTGGCATGATATGAGTGGTAGACCTGCACCTTACATGGGTACCCTAGTTAGCGCCTTATTTGCATTTGGTGCCCATGCTGACATTTTATCCTTTAGGGTGTGGGAGTCTGTTGTATAGTACTTCCATGACATTTCGCAAGAGCCTTATACTCCTCTTGATCTTTTGCTGGCCTATTTCCCTCAGGACTCCCTCATGTCAAGTTGTGAATGCATTATCATGAGCTGTTCCTCCTTTATTGAGCTTTGTGCCATCTCCCCTGAGATTGTGTATTCAGCCATATAGCTTGAGCTTGTCTCATGTCTAGCCATGCAGAGCCATCTTTTATATCCTTCACAGCTTGTTTCCCTTTTACCAGGAAGGGATTTTCCCCCGAGTGTCGATATTCTACACATGTATCCTTGCACTGAGCATAGGTATGTTCCACTGCTTGGAACTAGTTTGTTTTCCCTTATGACACTCATATCCTCCTAGTCTATAACTATAAAGCCATTTTATTCTTTTTCAAGCTTTTTAAATAACTAAAAAAGTCCAAAAAAATAAAAAAACCAAAAATCTGGACAAGGAAAGATGTTATCCGTGGCAGCTGTCAAGTTGTGTTGCCTTCGAATAGAGCACTGTATATCACATCCATTGGTTGGGTTATAGTTTGAATTTAGGAGCTGTACTCATTTATCTGAGTTTATCTCCACCGACTGGTTAAGCTTCCAGTCCATATGGAACCTTTTTCGATGCCTCCTATGTGGCAGAGATGTCCTAGTTTTTATATCGAGTCTATGCTGCCTTCATTCAGTCACCATATGCCGTTATGCTCTTGTTCGAAGGAAGTTGAATCCTGAGTCGACCATTCCTCAGTTATCTTGACTTTGCATGTCGGGCATTCTCGGTATAGTTACTGGTTCGTACACCTTATGATCGAGTCCTTCCACATTATACAGCTTTGCTGAGTACCTCATGTTGGATGATGGGGGGTGCCTTAATGCCCTCCTTCCAGTGGATTTCATCCCATCGACTTCAGATCATTTATTCCAGGATTGGAATCTACAGTCATTTTGAGTGCCTTGAGACTTGTAGTCATCAGTGGTAGGTTCCCTCGCCATCGACAGTCTTTGGGAATACATCAATGTCCCCTAATCGATGGATCCTCTCAAGTGTTCAACCTCAACACATTTATTCACACTTGTTAGTTTGAACTATAGTACCTGGATTCCCATTTTCATTGTCGGTGGGTGATCTCGTGTCTGTTAACGTTATACATTAATGATCGGTAATCAGACGATGGACTATTATGTTCGACCTCGACACCTCTATTTTCATAGTAGGACATGTACTCATAGTGGTTTGTGTAGAAGACCTTCTAGATTGGTGGCATCTCTTATATACTACCTCCTTGATCATGCCAGTGTTCATGAGATTTCAACTCTCATGACTTGATTCCAGTATATGTTAGACATTTCCAGCCATTATGGAGATCTTGATATGTTATATATCTTCAGCCCTTATGGATATCATGGTCCTTTGTATATATTCATCATGGAGATTCTGATCTATGTATATTGTATGTGGTGATGACCACTTATGTGATATCTTCTATCATGCCTATTCATGGCCATTGTACTCTTATGTATCCGGGACTGTTATATGTATTTGCAATTATATGCAGAGTTGTATTATTGTACTATGCTTATTAGATGGCTGGTCTTCCATTTGGGATACTTCATCAGTCCACTTATGGGATGGACTTATAATGTATTTCAGCCATCGTATGGCCTTCACGTGACTTTTAAACCTATAAGTGTGTATATATCTGGGTTTGACCACTAAAACCACATACATCGGGATGTGTACAAAATCCAAATCCTTTTGGAGTTTTCCTTGACATGGATCCGACTCACTTGACTCCTAGCCTTCCCTATGCCTTGAGATCGCTCGGATTTGACCTTTCATTACCCCTTTGAAAAGATATATAAGGAACCCCTTGGTACATTGAAGGCATATGAGAGAATTGAGAGCAAAGAAACTATAGTCCATTGTTGACGGAACTTATGCTTGAGTCTGCATCCCTTTGTCCCTTGGAGCACTAGTGTGTTCTTCCCAAGCTTGCCTTTTGCTTGTGAGCTTGCTATCGAGAGATGGAGGATTGAAGTGGTGGAGGCCCAAGTGGGGGATTTAGTTTCTCCAGTTCGCAGACGTGCCATCAGAGGTTGTATCTTGTAATCTTTGATTTATATTAATAGAAATATCTTTTCCTTTCCAATAATGTGTGTTTGAATGAATATTTTATCCATTGGATTATGTCAAATGCTTATACATTATTCATTATATATGTTAGAATAGATCTAACACCATGATATATAGAATGCTTGTATTGTTTACTTGTTGTTGAGGAAGTAATCTATCAATTCAAGCTGAAGTTGGAAAGCTCAATAGGGATCTACTTCAACCATCCGAAATAAGGTACAAGGTTTGATCCTTTAGTGTTAGACATTTACTTTCTATTGCAGATTGGAAAGGACTGATTTTTGGAGTCAAGCTGTCTATTGTGGTACCCCAAGCCATAGGAATTTCTCTCCGTAACAGGCAACAATAGTAGTGTTGCTTGGTTGTGGTGGTACTGCAGGTGGTGTTGAACAGTGTTGTGGTTGTTGGAAGACCAAGCCTATGATGCCATCTGTAGCATGGGATGCCCCCGATGCATCCCGGTAGGAGGTGCCCATGTGGGGAGTGTCTAGAATGACAATGTAAACCTATCCAGACTATGCATAGATCATGTCAAACGATTGGGCTTTTAGTATGGCCTCCTCTAGAATGACAATGTAAACCTATCCAGACTATGCATAGATCATGTCAAACGATTGGGATTTTAGTATGGCCTCCTCTTTGGATTGGGGACGTTCGGATGCGATGTCCTTTGCTATGGGTGGGAGTAAGGTCTTGAGGAACCAATCTAGGAAGATCATGTCATCGAGTTGGATCTTACACAAACTATGGCGTCGCTGCCACTCGTGAATGTGGTCGGTTATGTGAGTTGCAGTGTTCTAATGGAAAGATAACAAGATCTCTACCCCTTCATCATATCTAAAGGGGAGTTGGAAATATTGCAGGAACATGAAAGCCAGGGAATTGAAATCTGGGTACTTGACTTGTGGTAGCTCAATGTACCATTTAGCTGTAGCACCTGTGAGGGTGTGTTGGAATAGTCTTAGCCTAATCGAATCATCTATGATGCTATTTGATGAGAACCATAGATGAAATGTCATGATGTGGTTTTGGGGACACTCCCCTGCCTTTCAAACTGGGGAATATCTGAGGGTAGTTTGGTTGGCATGGGGGGCCAAAACGTTTGATGGAAAATGGGGTCATTTGTTAACCAAGCCAAATCAGGAAAGTTGAGATGAGCTATGAAATGAAGGTTTGACGCTAGGTTGAGGTGAGATGGGCTAGAAATGGTGGTGGGGTTTGCAGGTGCAAAATGCACCTACATAGTTGGGGGTACTTGCGGTGCTATTGTAGATGGGCGAGTGCCCCCAAGTGTGGTGAGAGGGATAGTGCGGGTAGAAGGGACACTACCCCCATGTATGATAGTGAGAGCAGTGTAGGTAGAAGGGCAAATTCCCCCATGTGTGATAGGAGGGACAGTGTATGTGGAAGGGTCACTGCCCCCATATGTTGTAGGTGGGATAGCTTGGCTGGTCACTATGGGTGGTGGTAGCTGACTTATGACAGTTTGCATAACCGTGCTAGGGCCATCTACAAGGTTGTTGGTGATAGTTTGTGGTGTGGACATGGGTCCACTAGAGATTGTTATGCCGAAAAATGGATCTGGGTTTGCACCAGCCATGGGGCTAGATGGTGTAGTGTGTAGGTTTGGTTCAGATTGATATGGGTCTGGATATGAATCAGAAGCTGTGTGACCTTCTGATGCTGTGAGAGGTCATCGAGAATGGTCTTGATGATGTCAGTTCAATGACCCGAATTGTGGTGGTTCACCTCTTAGGCATGAGGAAGAGTGTTAGGGATCAATTGTGTTAGATTTGTGGGTGAAACTGGTGGAAATTATTTTTTGGACCTTGGTTTCAAATGGCTTCCTATTGGCTACAGGTGGTCACTCGGCCACCAAGACTACTAGAAGACAGCACTTGGATTTTTCCTCATGGGCGTTCTACTCAATCAGTGGGGGTCGTTGCCCATTTCACTTGGCAATTCCTCTCAGCGGCCAACTACTTTGTGGTACCCATGGTACTCCTCACAATGATTTTTTGGGATGAGCCCAAGCACTTCCCACGGTTTAGGTAGTTACATCTTAGGATGTGATACTAGCAACAAATAATCTCTCATATCCAACATAGATGGGAGTGATGACTATTGGAATTTCATAGATAATCCAACTTATGAAAATCTTATTGAGAATCCCATCCATGATATGTACAGCAAGGGGAGTGTGGATACCTAGGAAAATCTTAGTATGTAGGAGGAGCATTCAGAATTTTCACATGATCATTCAAAGTATCATGCAGAGCCACACAAAGTCAAGAGTAATGAATACATTGAAAAGCAGTGTTGTGAAAATTTAGATGTGATGCAGTCAGTGGAATATCAGTCTCAGCCATCTTCTTCACATGTAGAGGTTCCTTATGATTTGGAGCAGCTTGGGTCTTATGCAACAAGTTATCATTTGATCAGCCCTGATGATCAGTATGATGATGTAGTCAGTTTTGCCTCATCTTGACGATTGGTATATCAGTCCTATCCAGTCATGGATAGAAGCAGCATGCGCGGGCACATACCAGTTTGGGCCTATGATTTCCCATCTAGCCTGCCCATTCTAGATCATCATGCAGGTTTTCATTTCCTAAATAAAGTATCCTTACTTTGGCTAGTAACCAAAGACAAGGAAAAAAAATTATGTTAATAAAATGCTTAGGTGGTTACATTGGATTTCTCATTACACTTAACCCTTTTTATATCATGCTTAGAGTAGGAAAATAAGCTCCTTAAAAGAGAGCATTTACTTTCTGCATTTATATTTTGTACTTAGCTATAATAAAACTTTTCTTTCATTAGTTAGTTACATTTATTTTGTTTAAATAAATAAGCTAAATGGTTCATTTGGGTTTTATATAAAGCTTGTGCTACTGAGGTTTTCTTGTCAAGTTGAGATGTTTTTACAGGGTGTATACACTAGAGATTCCGGTGTTCTCGTATCCTCTCCTTGCCCTATGACAAGATCAAGCACAGGTCCCACAGTTGGAGCCATATGTTACCACCTAAGTTGTACTTGGTAGTTTTATCAAGTGAGCCTGGTGAACCAGACAAAGATGATTTGTTCGGACTTCAGAAGACCTTCAAAATTGCTTCTGGGAAGTGCTTGTTGTGCTATATCACATGTTCATACCTAGTAGGGGAGTTGTAATAAAATGTTCTAGCATGATAGTGTCTATAAAAGACTCAGTTTCTTGGACTTTATTGGTCAATCTGATCAGCCCAGAGTGTTTTTTCCCTTTGTTATTATTGGTTGTTGAATAAATGACTGATAATCTCTAAGTTTTTCACTCAAAGTCGCCAAAGTTAGGGTGGTCGTCTTGGAATTTAGGCCTATTGAGGTTATTAGAGTCTATGTGTCAATGTATAAACATATCTAAGTCCCCTTAGGTTTTAATTTTTTATATATTTTTAAGTTTTAATTTTTCCAAAACATAGCCTATTTTTTATGGTCTAAATGGAAAAATTGGTTTTGTAATAAAAGTGGGCTCAGAATTCAGTTTCAGTCATGTGGTTTCTCATTTTCTAACTTAGAGCACCATGTAAACCCATAGACCCACTTTTTCTAATTTTTTAGTGATTTGTCCATCACTCAGGTCAAAAATCCCCAAAAATCAAATATTGATTATTTTAATTAATAAATTAGTTAAATAATGGAGAAAACCCCAAATCCTAAATAAATGGGATTTGCTCCAATTTGACCGAAATCAGTCTCATCAGCTTGATATTGACTGGAGATTACCATTCCTTAACTAAAGGAGGTGATCTATACTGAACTGGGAGTGCACCACACCATGAAATCTTGGGAATTGCACCCTCTCTCTCTCCTCCACATGTGTGGGCCCATCTGGATGCATTTTGGTGGATTCTTCAGTTAGCAGGTTCATGTGTGAGTTTGATGAGCTCTCCGATTGATAGTTGAACTCATTGAGACTCATATCAGGCTCAGTTAGACACATATCAAGCCCATATTGACTCCACATGTAGCTACAGTCTCTCTCTCCTTGGGAATTGCGCCCCCCGGCATAGATTTCTAGTTTTTGTTATAAATAAAGCTCAGCTTTCCTCTTCCATGCTAGTTAGAACTGGATTGAGGTTTTGTTTCTATTGTATTGTTTACTATTATGGAATAAATAAAAATTTGGAGGCAATATCTATGGTGTAACTCTTTTCATGTGTGGATGATGATTGTCAAGTGCTTATGAGGTATAATCTGTATTATTGATCTTTGATTTTTGCTGGTTAATTGTTGGCCCTGAAGGAGAGAGCTCCCTCCTGTTGGGGTAAGATATTATTCTAGTTTGATTTATGCTCTTACTATTCACTTGTTTCATATCTCTTGGAGTTGCATGTATTTTAAGTTTAATTGCAAGCTTTCTAATTGTCTTTTTCCAACAACACCCATGATTTAACCATCTGTTTGTGCGAGGATTTCAAAGTTGCAAGTGATCTCACTTGTAGAAGGGGTTGAGGTATTTTTCATCTTCCTCATATTCAGGATATTTTTGAGGACATGGTCCCTCGGTATTCCACCAAAGCAGACTCTAAAGCCCAACATTCCCAGGCTTCCAGCACTCTTTCTCTCTCTTCCTCCTTCTAAAAATCAAAATTTTACCTGGTTACTTTGTTTACAAGATTTGAAATTATTTAGATATATTATTTTAAATTAAAAATTAACATAGATCTATTGTCTCAAGGCTCATAATCTAGATCTCAATCCTAAAAAGTTGTATAAGCATTCTAGATCTAGATTTAGGGAAATCATCCGTTTTGCATGGCAATTTAAAGAGAATCCATAATTTGCGTGCATTAGATTTATATTTCTGTTTTAAAAGAGAAAATCCAGAATTCAGTGCATATTTCATTGGCTTCCCAAACAGCATGCCAATATCCCAAGGAAAGCTTGCTTTCCTTGGTTCCCTTTTTACCGTTTTAACTAGTTTTAGCTTAGTTTTTTTTGGGATTAAAGTAGGCTGACCCAAAGGTAATTTCAAAGTGATTTTGTGCATATTTCATTCTAATAAGCTCACTTTTTTTTATCTGGTATAACATAAAGAGGAGAACCTGCTGTTTGAAAGTGGCTTTTGGGCCATCCAAATCCCCCCAGGGGTCTCCCTTTTGACTGTAATTTTTAATTTTGGCACTTTGTAAGACCTTGGTTTCATCATGTATAAGAAACAAGAGGAATCATATCAGTTCAATGATATTTTAACAGATTATAATAAACATTTTCTCCAAATAGGCTCATTCGAGCCCATTCCCCATCCCCCTTTGGGGGAATTCACGTCCTTTTTTCAGTTTTTTGCAATTTATTATTTTTCTTTCCTCTAGATTAGTTTCATTGATGCAGAATAATATGATTTGATTACTTTATCATATATTCCATTTTACAGTATCAAAGTAACATCAATACTTACCCCATGACTTCTCGATTGACCCGAAAGGGGAAAGAGATGTGTGGTAGGACTAATTAGAAAAACTATGGTTTGCTTCTTTTTGGATGCTTATATTTAATTTCTGCAAACAATAATTCTAAAATCAACCCCCTCCCTGATTCCCCGATTGAGGTCCACTTGGACTGAAACAGGTTCTTGGAGGGTTTTTCTTTCTAAAAAACCCACCCTTTAAAATTTACTAAAATTGACAAGACTTCAGTGTGTATGCTTTGCAGTTGGCTTCGGTTCATCTGATCATTCAAGATGCATCAAAAGAAACATGAGTGACTAGATTGATTAGTTTTCACCTTCCCCAATCAACCACCATCAGGCGAAAATCCAACTCCTCGATCAAACCGTAAATGGTGGAAAAATACCCAAAGGAAGTGGGAACTACTGAACAGTGACCTCGGGGCACCGATCTCTATTACACCTTTGTGTGTATTATGAACACAGTCTCAGAGAATCCATTCATCCCACACATTCCTTATGAGTAGCCGTGAAGGTTTATTTTTGGACATACTCCAAGTACCCCTAGGGTATATTTGGAGTCCACCCTCACCTAATTTAATCCACTCATATTCCATATTAACTTAAAACGTACCAAGAGGCAATTGAAAAACATTCACTCCAAGCACATGCAAGTACATTTCATTATTTTATGACTCCATTTTTAAGGCAATGGTCCCGTGTTTAAATCTTTCGATATATATATACATTGTGTGTCAACATTGTTCTTTATTGTGCTCACTTTTCATCTTGTCATCTATGGTTATGTATGGTTAATTTCAAACTCCTAAGCAACTATCTCAATTTAACATCATAATACTAAAGTAATTTTCCTTAGTAACTTAATAGGGTCTACCCACCTTGGCGTTTTTAGGAGTTGAGCCTAAATGGAGCAGTTAAGAACAAGGTGACAGCCTTGACTTGAGACTTTTCCCCAAGGACACACTGATTTGCTTGAATATTTATACCACATCCCCCCCCCAGGTGTGTGAAAGGCGGCAACACTTTCAAGCATTTCCCTCTAGGAAGTCTTTGAGCTCAGTGATCTAGCTCAAGTGGTTGATTGCTTTTATATTCATAGAAATATGTATTGAGGTTGAATCCCTAGGTTGGATAGATTTGTTGCATGTCTTGCTCAATGTCCCTACTAGAATAGGCACCATTATAAGAATCAATGATTTTTCACTAGATACCATCTACAAATGCAAGGAAGTACTTGAGACTTTATTCACAAGCTTTAACTTAAAGAAAAAACAAAGGATAGAGGTGTACATACACTACCCCCTTTTGGATTTGAACCTGTGACCTCCTAAGAGGAAACACATGCTCTTAATCATTATTCCCACTATATACAACACTTTAATCTTTAATGGTTAATCCATTGTACTTTCAAACTTTAACCTTAATATGCAAACAATACATAAAAATACCTATACAAAAACCCAAAAAAAATGTGTTACTACATAGAACTTTAATTTTTTATTTTTATTTATTGTTATGCACTTTGTGTATTATTGAGTATTATGAGTAAAATTGGCAGCAATAAATAGCTTTGGTTATTCAAAGCTACTTCTTCTAGTGAAGTATAAAAATTGGCCATAGTTTGTATTTTTATACTTCTTCTGTGGCTATGAAGTATAGGATCAAATCCATTGGAAAAATGATCATCATACCCATGAATTGCTTAAAAATCGCAGTAAGAACATTGATCAAACAATACACAAAATAAATCCAAGAGGCTATTTCAGGTGTTAATAATGGAATTACTAAATTTCCTTTAAATAATTTCAACTCATGCAACCATCTACAAACCAAGTGTTGTGATAAATCAAAATATATATAACAATTGAATATACTGTAAAGCACCTCTAATGACTTGGAGAATCGATGGTTCTTATACTATGCCCCCACAGATCAAGATGAAACTTTAATGTTCATTTTGAAAAATATCATTTCACGAGTCCCGCGCTGCCCTTTGCTACCATGTCTCTATATCCCCACAACTGTCTCAATATAGTTCATTATTAGTCATTTACCTGGGATTTGGTGGTGGATTGAGTTTCGCACTCAATTTTTCCAATCCGAAATTGAAATTGAAATCCATGTCCTTCCGAAGGAAAGGCAATTATTGAGTATGGAATATTACTACGAGATCAACCACATTCTTGTGCAGGAGGAAGTATGCACCTCACCTTACCTATAAGTTTGTGTTTCACTGAAAAAGGGAGCATTTTTATGCTTTATTGATTTTTGACTGCTTGATCGAGATGCGAGAGTGTGTGGATGTGTGTAGCTGGCGTCTGTGGTGTTTCAGGTGGGCGCAAATGAAGAAGACCTTTTGGATCCCTGATCTGAAAATAACAATGTATGTATTTTTTGATGTCCACATGCATCTTAATTCTTAGATGGCTCTTTTATTTGATCTTCAAAATGTGGAAACATATTTTAATATGTTTACACAAGTAGAAGTTGGTGAAAAAGTGGAGTTTCCCTTCTGGTTGGCTCACGATATGTGCTCTAGAGAAGTCGTATTGATAAATAACACAACATTCTATAACCACAGGTATTTCCTTCGTCTTTTAAAACTTTTGTAACCCTCATCTTTATTGAACATTATGAAATATGGTTATACAGGTATAATTTGGTGCAAAGGTGGATTTTCCCTTCTGGTTGGCTCAGGATCTGTGCTCTAGAGAAGTCATCTAGATCAATAACCCAACATTATATAAACATAGGTATTTATTTTGTCTTATAAAAAATTTGTAACCCTCATCTTAATTGAACATATTGAAATATGGTTACAAAGGTAGAAGCCGGTGAAAGATGGAGTTTCCCTTCTGGTTGGCTCAGGATCTGTGCTCTAGAGAAGCCATCTTGATCAGTAAACCAACGTTCTATAACCACAGGTATTTCTTTTGCATTTTAAAACTTGTGTAACCCTCATCTTAACTAAACATATTGAAATATGGTTACATAGGTAGAAGCTGGTGCAAAGGTGGAGTTTCCCTTCTGGTTGGCTCAGGATCTGTGCTCTAGAGAAGTCATCTTGACCAATAACCCAACATTCAATAACCACAGGTATTTATTTTTTCTTTTAAAACTTTTTTAACCCTCATCTTAAATGGGATGAGTATTGAACTTGCCACCTATGGTTTGCAAATGCCACTATGTTCCATCCAAAAATGCTATTCCTTGGAATTCCTATGTTAATACATATCACCAACAGGTAGACCAATTCGACCTCATAATTTTACATTACTTCCCCCCTCCCTTTTCTTTAAACGAGGATGACCACTTTGTTTTATTTCAATCAAAAATAGTTTCCTTATTGTCTCAACCGCAGTTTACCCCTGCTATCTAAGAACCATTGTTTCAGTTCAAAGTACTTCACCTTGTTTCTTTCTAAATACCAAGACAACATGATTTGCAAATACAAGATGGTTACCTTATTCTTTCAGATTTTTTAGAGTATTGTGTGAGCATTACAGTTGAAAAAAAGAGATAATTATCAAAAAAATATTTTCTTTTGGACCTAACTAGCTGTGACATTCTTTTTTCTCTTGAGGCCAAAATGAGGTAAGCAAGATGTACAGTCATATTCAAAATTCATTTTCTAGGAAAAATATGTTTCTTTCACTTTCTATACTTCATATCTTTGAGTCTACAAGTCTCTCGACTACAACTAAAAACTTACACCTGAGGTTGAACAACTATTTCGATGCCAATACTCTCTCCTCCACTTTGTCACATCCTAAGAATTTACATAAGTTACATCATACTTTGATACAGAAGTACACAACTACACGCGAAACTATTTATTTACAGAATATTTTTATTTTTTTGAAGATGCTTTAAAAAACACATGATATGGTTGGGGGTTGTTGGTGTACATAAACCATGTGGTTAAGTTTACTTAGGTCAATGATCAAATCATTGTGCATAATTAACCTATAACTGGTTGGTAGGTGAACTACCCAACCACCTGTCTTTAATGTTAGGCTCCTGCCAACTTATTATAAATGGGAGTGGTATCCACGTAATCATATAATGATTATATAGATTCAATCTTTCTGTCAATGCTATTCCCTGTTTCTTTTCTATTTTATGTGCTTGGATTTCAAGATTATGTATGATCCTCATTAGTTCTCTTTGTTTCTAAACATGGTATCAGAGCGTTGGACATAAATATTTCTCCATTGCTTTTTTTTTCCATTGGTTGTGACCTCAGTCTATACTGTAACCATCACCCTATGTTTTCCCAGCTCAGCTCACTCTTCTTGTAGCTCTAACTGCTCCCCCATGTGTTGTGTATTCCACCTTAGTAGCTATGCCTTCCTTGTCGCTTTGCAAACCTCCTGTATAGGGCCTCTTGTAGTTTCGTTTAATGCTTTCTAGCCTTGTTTCTAGTACATCCATCTTTGACTAGAACCTGTGCATGGTTTCTCACAAATCTGAGTGGAGCATGCATAGTGGCATGTTCAGGTTCTTTGTGGCCCTTCTTGTGAGCACACAATGAAGCACTCCTTTTTGTGCTTCTATAGGGCGATATTGTTAGCTTGATGGAATTTTACTCTTGTTGTTCATTGTTGGAAGCAATTTGTTCTCAACTTTCTTGATTTACCTTGAATATTATGAAATGTATATCATGTTTTTATTTTTGTTGCATGCAATTTTTTGTGTCTTCTCCTTTAAGTAATTATAATTTATGAGTCATGATACAATTTTTTTATTTTAATAGGTAGGATTCAAAATGTTCCTTGGGTGACAACAAGTGTGGTTAACTGGGATGTAGATGGGATTGAATGTAGTCTTATCCTCGAGGACAATCCTCTCGTGGACTTTGTTGAGGTACTTGATACTTGTCAAGGCCTTTATTATTGTAACGTATTATGTTGTTTCATTCGTGGAGCACTTGAAATGGTAAGAGTTCAACTTAGAATTTAAGACTCTTTCTCTACAAGCTTCAAGTTTGTAAGATGAATATTTGAATGCAAACCTCTTTTTTATTTTTATTGTTGTTGCAAAGCTCTATCTGCAATTATATTATGGGGTTTCTACATTCTAGTTTCTCATTTCATATTTGAATGATTACCAGAAACACATGAAGTTATTTGAAATAAATATTATTCGTTATATAACGTCCAGAAATAGAAATATATCCTCTTGAGAAACCATAAAATATATGAAATTCGCACAAGTATGTCCGTCTAGAAATTTAATATTTCTTAGGCCTCCAAGCTTCAAAGTGCAAAAAATCACATATTAAAAGTACCTTCACAATTTCTTTGTCAGTTACACTGCCATTTGAAAATTACTTTGATTTATTTCAAAATCTTATGGCCTTTTTATCCATAGTGACCATCTACGTATTCCACCTCATTTGAAATGTGCATGAGTTTCTCCATCTCAAAATCAATATTTGTAAGTGCCCCAAACATATGCGATATTCTTTACAATGTTCTCCATTAGTGGGAGAGAGAAACCCCATCGTCCGAATTCACTATGCAAGTAGGTACAATGAAATGACAACCATCATAAATGAATTCTTAGTGTATTATAAATCATCATCAAGTATCATAATTCTAAATGCCTTTCCTTCTTAGTTTTTCTTATATCATTATAGCTTATTCCCTTAGAAAATGAGCATTCTCTAAATTCTTTAATCGTAAATTTAATGGAATTCAAGTGAAATGTTGTTTGTTTCACTATAGATCATGGATATTTCACCTTTAAGACTTAGATCTAGGATTTGCTCCAAAAATATATGTTATGGACTTTCAATTGAGAATTGTTAGTGTTTACAAGTTTTATCCCAACTATGTGAAATTGTAATGTTTTATTAAGATTCATTCATAAATTGTTATTGATTTGTTAGTAATCCAGTAAGATATTGAATTTGTACAGGGGAGAAGGTTGTGAGAAGTTTTGCTTGAGGATTCATAGTAATATGGATTTTTGTAGTTCTAATTCTGTTGTCTAGATACACAACAAACCTCATGGCAATACTAACTACCCAACAAATGCAGCCCACCATTCTAGATGTGGCGTCTCTGAAATCCAATGGAGCATCCGTAGGTTACCAAGCCGTATCTTTTGTGGATAACTATCTGGAAGACCACCTAAAGATAGACAGAACAAAGCTCAAGGAATATTCAATGCCAAAAGAATATAAAGACGTGCTATCAAACAAATGATTTGTTATCAGGAATATATCACCTTCTGCAGACAGGAGCTCTTCCTCTGGTCTGAATGGTTCAGATCCAGAACAAATGAGTGAATAACTCAGTTGAAGGCCTTCCCTTAATGATATAGATGCCTAGAATGTAACTCTGATGAAGGAACTGTATACCTATAAAACATTCAAACATACAAAGACATCAAGGCTACCATAAAATCATCTACACATCCATATTAGTGACTAAGGAATCTAATAACATATATGTGAGACTAATGCAACAAACATGTGGGAAGGAAATTAACATTGCATTAGAAAATAAATGAAAGGGATTACAACCATGTGCCTTAGTGCTGATGCAATCCTTCACAATACTAGCACCTTGTCCCCGATAGATCCAACTTGCTCCACAATTTCTCTTTGATGACTCAGGCCAGGGTATCAATTCAACAACATAACTCTACTTTTCATCTCTCTCCCTCAACTATGGAGTATGAGATTGTATTTATAGGGATAAAATGGATAGGAATGATTGAGATATTGGTGGGTGAGGTGGCCATAAGATCCTACAAAGAGGAATCTTGACCTTAACCAACCCAAGTGAGTAGGGATAAGGTTAGACATGAGGCTCCTATTATAGAATCCTCGAGAAACCTCCCTTTTTTCACTTTTTACCAAGGGCACCACTTATACCCCTTTATGATAGAGAAATGATAGGTAATAACCTTTCCAACAACAAAGGTTAAATATGGTGGCACCACCTGGCTCTCACACAACTAGTGCATTGCTAAACAAGATACCAATTATCTGCTTGAGGGTAAGAGTAGTGTTGCAATTTTGTATGTTGAAACGAACACCTAGAGAAAGATTCTCTTCAAGTTTGGGATTTGAGGGAAAATGTCTATGTTACGGATCATATCATATGCTGGTGACATATTTTGAGTGTAACAGAATGCCCCCCAAAGCATGAGGCTAGAGGGATACGATAGGCGAAATATTTGATAGAGCAAGTTATCACTTCAAGGTAAGAACCAGCTTGATCGGAGAGTGTCATCAAACATGCATCTATAATGCATCAATACTTTAACTCATGAATAGATGTAACCTCATCATGGATGCAAACCAATACAAGATAGATCCATGAGAGGAATAAACAACCATGGCTACTAGAATGCAATGTAGATCCATGTGATAAAAGACTCAAACTTGGACATAGATAGATATACAATGTAGATCTATGTCATGCAGATGAAAATTTGAGCATAGCCATGACCATACAAATGTGGATCCATGCTGGTACTTCATACAATATACTCCATCGCAACCCGAGAAGCAATCTATGAGCCTCAACAAATACCCAGGGTCTTCATCTCGTCTTCCACAAAGTATGATTCTATCCATGTGATTACAATGTTCTAAAGTCGAACATGGTAGAAATCAATTGATTACCAGTCAGTAAGGTGAACCATTAACAAGTACGAGGGAGATCACCATTGATGTCAATGATTCCCAAGGTACCCTAGTACAATCTACTGAGTGTGAATAGATGTCTTGGTGTCGAACACCCAGCAGAGTCTTCCGATCAAAGGCCAATGATGTGAACCTTTATCGATAGCGAGAGAATCTGTCATTAAGGCATATAGTTCTCAAGGTACTAAAATTTTTTCTAAGACTACTTCCCGGATGATGAGTTGAGGTCGATAAGAATAGTCTTGTCGAAGGAGGGCCATGACAAATCCCACATCGACGACATGAAACTTGGAACAAAGTTCTTGAATATCGTAGATAATGTAACCATAGGACTGATTCAAAGTACTAACACAAAGGATATTTTAACTGCAGAGGTAAACTTATTTCTTCCTTTGAACATCAAAAGGCATGACAAAAGGCTTGGCAGCATGACTAGACCAGATAGACACACAATACGACAATGGACAATGCATTCTTTTGAAAGACTCAAAAGAGTGACATGACTCATGAAATTGGATTGACTTGTAAGTTAGTTGAATACCCAATTGACTGAATGATATGCAGACAAGTGCCATGTTCAAAGGTGACAAACAACTGCCATTGGATTTGCAAAATGATTCCCTTCCCTTAATTCCCCCATCATGATTGATGAGTGCCTCTTTTCATCTTTGTGAGTTCAAAGAGGGTAACAAACACTCATTTAAGCTCGTCCGAAGACAAGTCCATTCCCATATATTTCACAAACCTGAGAAAGGAGGGGTTCATTGCCAAAAAAGGGTCTCTCAGTGTTTATTTTAACGAGTCCAATGAAATTAAACTTGGAATCATTCATATTTAGAGAGTCTGAATGAAGACAAAAGAAAACTCCAAAGGGTCCTTTTTCGTAAAATGCTCTATCTGAACTAAAAAAGAGATAACGTACTGTCGGAGAGACGACTCTTCAAATACTTTTACGAGTATGAAGAAGACAACTACTCGACAATCTTTTCATATTTAGGGAGTCTGAAAAGAGCTTAAAGGAGACTCCATTAGGTCTCTTTTTAATGATGAACAGTTTTACGAGCCTAAAAAGAATAAAAAAAAGACTTAGAACTTTGATGCTAAGTTCTGAGAGTGTGACCAAAGTATTGAAACAAACGCTCAAGGAATTTTTTCATTTTAAAGAAGTACAAAAAAGTCAAAAACAAACTTCCCATATATTTTTATTGTTTTCATTTCTACCCCTGCAAAACTCAATAGCAATGTTAATCTCTCGAAAAATGACTTTTAATGAGTCATATGGATGGATTCTATAGTGAAAATGACTTTAAAATGTTAAGATGACATTAAAAAACCCTAAAAATAGCTATAAAAGTCATTTCAAATAGTAAAAATCAAAACATTTTACTATTTACCATTTGTCAAGAGCATTTTGGAGCAACTTTGATCCAGATCTTCAGCTGTTGATTCTAGGAGATCTGACCGTCTATTTTGAGTGCCATTAGAGCTAGGTAAAAGAAAAAACCCTAAGATTTCACTTTTAAGCATTTATTTTTAATTTTAGGAGGGGTTTTGGCCATTTAGGTAGGCCCTAAACTTAAAATACAGGCACCGCTTCTGCCCCTTATGGGACAGGCGATGCACCATGAGAACCGCGCTCATTACACTACGCTCAAGCAGTGCCACTGCTCTGTGCAAATAGAGATCAAGAGGTGCCGGCCATGAGTTGGAAAAAATGTATGGATAGGCAAAAACACAAACTTTTAATTGATTTTGGTGATTGGATATGCTTTTAACTAGTCCATTAATGGTTTTTGGCAGGATTTCAGCGATCCAAAATGGTGATATGGAAGGAATGGCAGCATGAAGATGATGATTCCCTTGCCAAAATAAATGCAGAATGTATAGCTGCATTGATGAACTGCGACCTCCTCAATTTCTTCCGCACACCTAGTATGGTGTCTCATGAGAGATTGATGGAGTATATACTCCATATGTGGAACCTGGAACAACAATAATTTGAGGTGGGGGCACATGTGTTGACCATTGAGGTAGAAGACATCTACTTATTGACTAGATTTTCGAGATGGGGTGCCTTGATTTCATTGACTGGTTCCCGCAGAGGGGACATGACTACTCAAGAGTTGATTGACTGCTACTACCTTCCCGGTACTAGAACTTCAGGGAAGAAAATTCCCATCAAGGAAGTGAGGGATGCTCCTATTCACACTCTTATTTTCACCATGCAGAGGCTGGTTGGGAGCCAAGGGCCTCATCAGGATTATAGAGCACATATGATGTATGTGATAGAGGCTATGGAACCTATAGTTTTCAATTAGGCGGAGGCATTGCTACAAGTATTTAAATACCAGTTGACCAAGTGTCAGCAAGGAGAACTAAAACAGTTTGGATAGGGTTCTATCTTAGCCTATTTCATTTTTGAGAGGGTCCCTCATTTGAGGCCCCAAGTGGTTTTTACTGAGATGAGGACGAGAGACCCTCGTATGTTGAGGTGGGTCAGGATCATGGCCCGTACAGGAGCAGGAAGAGGGAAGGTGAAGTTCGGGGCTCCATTATTTCGATGGATTAATGACCAGATCGTCATGGTTGAGGATTATGCTTATGCAGGCACTTATTTCAGGGTGACCCAGACCTACCACTTCCACCTGGTGGGAAGTGGGGAGACATGGGTAAGAAACAAAACCCTAATATAGCTATTTCTATTTTTTTCTTTTAATGCTTTTTCTTTTTTATGTGTTTTATGTGTAGTAATGAGACCTGAAATTTTCATGCAAATGTTGGATCTGCACAACCTAGGGGATCATCCCCACTGGACAGACAAGCAGGAGCTCGATTTGTTCAATGAGGTGATGACCCTATGGGAGATATGGAGGAGAACCTAGAGAGGTTAACTTTGGACATACCCGATGCATCCATTGATCATCTCCCGATGCGCTATCAAAGGCACACAGCAGGAGTTCTAGGCCACTTCAGTTGTATGCTACGTAGAGTAGTGCAAGTTGTTATGTGCTACCATGAGCATCACTAGTTCTTACATGATGTATCACTGAAAGTTGCCATAGCTTCATATTTTTGTATGATTTTGTGCTTCCTGAAATCCAAATTGATTCAGATGAGGTATCATTACCTATTTTTGTAAAAAACGCTTATATATATACAGACTTTTTCCTTTTGTGTTTATATGCTTCAAATGGAAAATTTATTTCCATGAGTTTTATATGTTTTTACTGTTTATTTACAATGTTATGAACCATGTTTAACTTTCATGCTATGAATGATTAATATAGTATTCTAGGATATAATTTGCCAATGAATCAGCAACTGCATTGTCTTTCCTAGGGATATTACTATAAGTAATGACTTCAAATGACATTTCTAATAAGTGTACCCTCCGATAGAGATGGATTAGTATAGGGTTTCTGATGGTGTAAACCTATTTTAAATGACAAACCACCAATTGTGAGTCCATGAACACTACCAAGTCATGAATGTCCCAAGATGTAGCCTCAATCAAAAGACCTATGACTACTTCATACTCAGTGATATTGTTGGTAGGAGGACCAATACAAACTTCTCCTGAACTCACTAGATCATGTGTGGGGGAATATAGAACCCAAGCAGTTGAAGCAAGGTTCAGGGTATGGCGGCAAGCACCATCGGCGAAGCCATAAAAATCCATCTGATCTGCATAACCAAAACATGGTATAAACAGTCTAGAAATAAACTCAAAACCATATTGAAAGTACCAAAACACACTGAAAAGTCAAATAATGTACATATATACAAGGTATCATACATGAATGATCTAGGAATAGTACCTCTTCAGGTACAACCCATTGCGAGGTTTCCCAAAAGGGACTTCATCATAATCCACGAGCTCATATGCCCCTTTCTCTAAAACCTTGGAAACGATAAAAGGACCATACCACATTGATTCAAACTTCCTTTTTCCTAGCTTATCCTGTCTCTGATCATATTCCAGGACAAGATCACCTTCACTAACCACACGAGGTTCAACATATTTATCGTATTGTGCCTTGACGCATTTCTTATGTGCCTCATTAACCAAGGCAGCATCTCGTCTAGTTTCATCAAGGTTGGTTAAATATAAGAACCCTTCTTCCTCAATAGAAGTATTAGGGAGAATTTCAACAACAAGTTTGAAAGATGGAATCTGACACTGAATAAGTAGGATAGCTTCTAGTCCGTATACTAATTGAAAGGGTGTAAAACTAGTTGTTGTTTTTAGTGAAGTTCTATAAGCCCAAAGAGCAGAGAAGAGAGTCTGGTTCTAGTTGGATTTGTGATCTCCAACCATCCGATGTAGCACAATTTTTAAAACTTTGTTAATGTCCTCAACTTAACCATTAGCTTATGGATAATAGGGGGTTGATTTTTCATGGAGAAATCCCAACTTAGCACTTAACTCTACCATCATCTCATTCTGAAAATGTGATCCGTGATCAGTGACAATAGACCGAGGAACTCCAAACCTAGCTATTACATGGTTGAAAAGGAAGAGGGTGGCAATATTACCATCCTCTACATATTTAGGCATAGCCTCAGCTCACTTAGTGAAATAATCCATGGCTACTATGATGTAACCATGCCCCTCGACTAAGGTAGGCTTACAATGCATGAAATCTATCCCCATTTGGTGAAAGGGCCAATGGCAATGACAGGGTATAACGGAGCGGGGTGGGTGCACTTTTTCGAGTAAAAGTGTTGACAGGGTGGGCATTTCTTAACATCCTCATGACAGTCTTTAAAAATAGAAGGAAAAAAATAGCCAGTGCACATGATTTTTTGAGCTATAGCCATCTTAGAAAGATCACTGCCACATGCCCCAGAGTGGTAGTCACTAAGAACTTGTTCAGCCTCATCATGAGTGAGGCATCATCAGAGAATGGTATTAATACCACATCTATACAATGTATCATTGAGGATAAGATAGTACTTTGCGTGGTGACAAATGCGGTGAAGATCCTCATGAGATATAGTAGGATGAAAACGCTGTGTCAGGAGATAAATGATTAAATATCCATACCATGGGTTAGTTGTGCTTATTAGGAACAGGAATTCATTCGGGAATGAACCACTAGGCTCAGAATCCGTGAAAGCATAGGGAAGATCACACATCAGCTCGACAAAAACTAATGACTTCTTTGAAGTAGCTTTGGCAAATTCAAGGTCAAACTCCTATAGGATAACAATCCATCGAGAGTGTTTTCCCCCTAGCACCTGACGAGTCAGGATGTAGTACATAGGGTTTTGGTATGTGAGTACAATAGTGGTGCAAAGTAGGATGTAGTGATGAAATTTTTGGACAACAATGATTGTGGCCAATGCCAGCTTCTCCACACACGAGTATCGAGTTTTGGAATATAGAAGATTCTTACTAGCATAGTAAATCACGTGTTCTATGTCATTCTTGTCCTCTTGAGCTAAAACCATTCTAATAGTAGTAGTAGAGGAAGAAACATACAAGAGAAAATCCTTTGAGTAATCCAAGGGGTGTATGATGGGAGAATGAGTCAGAGCATGTTTAATATTATCAAAGGCTCACTGGGCCTAGTCATCCCAAAAGAATGGAGTGTCCTTCTTAAGGAGATGCATATAACCATGCATTTTCTCAGTGAAGTTACAAACAAAACGACAAAGAAAGTTTTCCTTCCCTTGCAAAATTTAGAGTTCAAGCAGGTTGGTTGGGGTAGGTAAAGCGAGTATTGCAGAAATTTTTAAGGGATCAATCCGAATACCATCCTTGGATACTATGAAACCTAATAGGAATCCCATCTCAACGCAAAAAACACATTTGTGTGGGTTCAGCCATATCTTATAATGGCGACATCACAGAAAAATGTCTCTAAGATGTCAAGGATGTTCTTCTCCTAGCTATGAGTGCAAAGGGAGATCATTGAGGTAAGGCTCCACAATGTTTTTAATGTCGTGAAACGCATAGGACATGGCACGCTGGAATGTGGCCCCAGCATTCTTAAGGCCAAAATGTAACTTATTATAGGCAAAGGTTCCCCATGGGCATATAAATTCCATCTTATGTTGATCAGCGGGAAAAATCTCAATCTTATTGCAGCCAAAAAAGCCATCCATAAATGAGAAGATCACACTCCCAGCACAGTTTTCGATAATCTGATCGATGTGTGGAGTCGAAAAGTTGTCCTTGGGACAAGATTTGTTCAAATCTCAAAAATCAATGCAGACTCGAATAGTACCCTACTTTTTGTTCATAGGAATGATATTCGATACCCATTCCATCAGGGGTACAGGATAGATAGATCCTGCCTTCAGAATTTTTTTTACTTCGGCTTTGATAGCCGCAGCATTTCAAGGATGGACCTGTCTCAATTTCTACCTAACCGATCTGGCTGTAGGATAGGTTTTGATCTCATGGAATGCAATGGATGAATCTATCCCAGGAATTTCTTCATAAGAACAGGCAAAAATATCCTGTAATTATTTAAAAAGTGCTTTATACTCTTCAGTTTCATCTATTGAACAATTTTTCCCTATGTGAACATGTTCAATAGTTCCATACTTGACTGACATTGTGCTTGGAACCATTTTGGTAATGTTGCATAAATTGCCTTCAAACTCAGAATCTTGCAACAAGACAAGTGTTTGCAGATTGTCGACAATATCAGTACCCAAGAGAGATACAAAATCATTATCTATCAAAATGGTATTGGGGAGGAACAAGGATCTGTGATGGTGATCCTCCCATATGGATGTAATTGTATTCATTATCTCTATAATAGAATTGTCTAATGGAAAAGTTTGGGAGAGATAATCCAAAGTAGGAAGCAAATGTTCTAATCAATAGGGAAAGTGGTAAGGATCTGAAGCCACTAGATGAAGATTATCTGTAGGGACATCGGAAACAGACTGGATGGCATCATAAACTACTTCATGCAGGCTGAGGGAGGATGTGTCAACAACTTGTTTACCCTTAGGATCATAATTAAATGAAGAGATCATATTGACTATTGCCATTTATGTGCTAGAAGGGGTTGACAAAAACACAGCCATGAGGGTGGAGTCTTTCAACATCCCTACCCCAATCGACTAGTAAGGAGTAGAGGATTGACCTAGAAAAGGGATGTTATTCGTCGTAGGAGTGGTAACATCTGCCGTACATAAATCAAGTTAATCAATTGTTACAATTCTTACCAAATGCGGAAACTAAAGGGTTCTAAATATTGTGGAAGCAACAACGATCATAGCGTAAAACTAGTTTCTCCCGAAGAGAAGATTGTAGTCTAACGGGGCATCCACTACTTCAAACTAAATGGAAACAATATTTCCCCCTAGCTCAATTGAAAGGGATGGCATGAGACTACAAGGCTGGAAACCTCTTCCATCAAAGGCTTTTAGTGTTGTCAGTGATTTTACAAGCTTGGGAGAGCCAATGGATTTCCAACAAGACAAAGACAAAACAGAGGTTGAAGCACCTTCATCTAGAAAAATCCTAAAGATCTTTTTCCCAACTAATCTAGTTATGACTTGAAAATCCAGCTTGTGGGGTAATCTAGGTTTAAGGTTCTCTAGATTTAACTGAATCAGATTCATGTCAGTCAGGTCCGTGGCTCCCAAAGTGGTTAATAATTTTTTGTGTTGTGTGGGACAACTTTGGAGAACTTCTAAGGTAGACATTACACATGGTTCCTGAGCTAGGTATTCTACAATAGTATAGAACTGTGCAGGTCAGGCATTAGGGTTAAAAATATCCTTCCTAAGAGTACTCTTGGGTGGACACAAAATCATGTCGATATTATGCTTCTCAATCGTTAGGGGACCATTAGACTAGGATGTGGGAGAACCAGGAGAAGGAGTTTTATCAGGAGAAGGTTCTAAATTTTGTTCTCCTTTGGTTTGTGTTATGATATAATTTGATTTGTTAGACTAATAGTTTCTGATGACATCATTTGAACTTCCTCTGTGGAACTAGAATTTCCCTGGTTAGACATGTGGTATACCAGTTGTTGCTGAGAAGGAAAAGGATCAATGAGAACTGTTGGTGCAAGGTTACTCTTTAAAAACTTATTAATTTCATCACATTAAGGACACTCTCTCATGAAATAATCACCACCACAAAATAGGCAGGGATACTTAGCTTTCCTTTTTCCTTTCTTATCATTCTTTGGGGCCATAGGTTTGGGGTTTTCCTATTGGTTTCCGGGTTTCTTGTTTTTACCTCTTCCTTTATTTGAATCCAAGACATATCAAGGCATAGGGAAGGCCAGGAGACAAGTGAGTCGGATCCGCATTAAGGAAAACTCCAAAAGAATTTGGCCTTTTGCACACATCCTGATGTATGCAGTTTTAGGGGTCAAACCCATGTATATATGCGATAAAGGGTTTAAAAGTTGTGTATGGCAATTTTTGCATGTTTTTAGGGATGATATTGGAAACATCAAAGGAAAAAAAATGGTCCATGGGGTCTAAGGATTCTACAAAGGGACAGGGAAGGCCATAAAAATGTGATTCACCATCTGTGGTAAAATCAGCTATAACAGATGCCCCCTAATGTGTGAGGTCAGAAGGGTCATACGATGGCCGAAATACATTATAAGTCCATCCTATAAGTGAAGTGATGAAGAACCTAGTGGAAGAACCATCCATCCAATCAGCACTATACAATGATACAAATATGCACATAACTGCAAATACATATAGTAGTCCCAGATACTTAAGAGTACAATGGTCGTGAATAGGCATGATACAATATAACATATGTACTTGTTGGTTTGCATGGGTAGACCCGGGTTTACTGTAATTAACCAACAACACCCCTAGCTCATTGGCCATTTTGGCGACAGACCGCAGAGTGGACTGAAGTCTCACCCGAAGTGATTCTAATGGGTTGGACAAGGACTCAAGTGTCTTGGACCAGGTTCTGTGGCAGCCTGGGTGTCTCGCAGTTCTTCTAGCCTATGAGATTTCTCTCTATCTGCGACGCGCAACTTCCTCTTACTTGCGACGAATCTAGTCCTTATCGCATCACCGCGCCTCAGGAAACACGTAACTCCTTCCTATGCTGATTCTCAACCGCAGCGCACCACTGCTCCTCTGCTGGTGCGATATCTCCTCCTTGCGATATCCTACCGCTACGGCTTAGCGTACTCATTGCTACTCATTCCGACTTACGGGAATCAACATACAAAGTTGCTTAACTCTGCAATGCTTAACTATCTGAGATGAGATGTATGTAAACTCTTACACAAAATGCTTATGGAAATCAACTTGCATTTATCTTCTATAGTGCTGTAAACTGAATAACTCATACATACATTAAACTGTAAACAAGGCCAATGTGATAACTGATAGATGCAATAAATAAACACAACACATAAGTCAATCACATAACACACGATTTTAACGTGGCTTACCTCCAGGATGGAAGTTACGTCCACAGAACTGTGTTTCTATTATAGCTCGGGGGAAGGTAAACACAGTTCTGCTGCACCACATATGCAGCTTGAGATCTTCTAGGTAACTCCGCACACATCCTGGAGCCCTTCTCTCTTAGATCTCCTTTCTACTCTATATTACACCTCTTACAATATACTCTTCCCTCTCTGTTGATCCCTGCAGATCATTACATGCATGCTCTATGAGCCAGCTACTGGTTACAGTAAGGTAGCTACAGTTAATAACATAACCAAATCTCGGCTTCTACAACTTATCTGATAATATACCAAGAACTAGCAACTAAATAAAACCAACAACCCAAAATGGCCAACCAACCCTTTACAATACAAAATATATCCCTTTATAGGCGGCCCGAAGGTCTCGCCATTACAACACTCTGGGCCTGTCCCAACAGTAACCCAAAACCCTAACTAGTGACAATCGGCATATCTGTACTTGAGGTAACCACTTTCCGTCACACCACAGCTCTCTGCAGTCTTCCATGCTTCCCGGTGCTGACCATGGGTACTGTGCACCGCTTCCCTGCTTCTGTCCTTCGTCTTCAATACCTCGGCCTCGTTGCTCCTTTTCCTTCATGAGGGTATCTGAGCCCTCCTATCTTCGCCGCTGCCTTCAATGCAGTGGGTGAGATCTCTCTTCTCAGCTGCTCTGGTACTGTCATCTTCCTTGACTTTTCTGCCCTAAAAGTCACGGCTTCCAGCTCTGCTCTGTAGCTAGAAACATGCTTCAACGTCGTAGCTCCATCTTATCTCCTCTCTGCTAAATCTGTCTATCCACCAAACTGGAAGCTTCTTCTGTAGCTATGGGACCCTACTCCAACAGTCCCCTAACACTTACTTGTGGCTCATCCTCGAGCCACTACCAGCGGGCTTCTACTGCTGTAGCTTCTCCTTGGCTTCCTGTGAAGTCCGTTGAAACTTGTCCCGAAGTCCTACGACTTCATCCTACATCGTCGCAACACGCTCTTGTGCCGAGTCTATGTAACTTAGTTCGTTGGGCTCTCTTATCTTTACTTCCCTTAGTTATGCTCTCGCTCTCGTCGCTCCTGAGACCTTTCAAAGGTCGCCTAGTTTTGAGAAGTCTTCCACAGATATCCTTTCCTCTTTATCTGGGTTAGAACTTTTATCACAAGGGAAATCTGTATCTTCCATCCTTCTCAAACATTTCATTCAGTCTGGAGCCTACTTATGCGAAAGGTATACAAACCAGGAATTCGATTCCGAGAACAAGTCTTTGTCTACATCTTGAAGTTCTGCTTGTTCGGTTTGTTTTCCCTTTCACTTTTCTTCTCAGCAACTTGCTCCAGGTATTCACGCTACTTGGGTTCTACATATTTTCATTCCTGAGCTTTGGAACCTCTTGTTCTCCTCTTAGCTGATGAGATAGGTCATCTTCCTTCTCTCGTTGCTTTATTTTTCTCATTTTTACTTTCTTCCTAGCAGGAGATTTCTTCTCGTCATTCCGCCGCTCTTCTGTCTTATCTTCAGTGATCGGCTCGGCTTTCTTCTTCTCTTTAGCAGAGATTTTGATGACGTCTTCTACATCCTGTGCTTGACTCCTCATCCTTGGAAATTGTCTTACCTGTGATATTCCTAATTTCACAACCCTGGGCGGCATTGTCATAGTGAACATATGGCCACCAGGGTCGAAACGTCTCAGCATGTCTTCTAAAGGTTCCTCCTCGGGAAGAACCCACTCGGTGTAAAACGCTGGATGTGCAATGGCTGCAATCTCTGGAAATCACAGCACTCTGTAATAGGATTAGTTCTACACAGAAAAACTGACTGATGCACTCTATAACTCTCGACTCTTGAATTCTTGCAAATGTAACCCTCCCGAATGAATACTTTTCTTCTTTAATGCCAAAGACGATAATCCCGGACGCAACGGTCATCTAGACTGAATCCATCGGTCATATTAATTGCATGGACAAGACCACACCCGTCATCTGATCCTCAATAAATTCTGAAATCCGATCAAATTTCCCTTGAAGTGTGTGTACAGGCGCCGGTCTCGTCAAAGATTTACCAAATCTAGAAAATTGATTACACTGCTACCAAATCCACAGTAGGATATATCGGTCATTTCTTCATTAACTTCCTGTCAGAAGGCGACTTGAATAGCCCTCTGTTTCTTTGCAAAAATGGGTATGTGGCACTGAGAGAC
>LPNX010581432.1:190951-225915 GCA_001517045.1 Pseudotsuga menziesii | reverse complement strand
TGGCCCACTTTTATTACAAAATCAATTTTTCCAATTAAACTATTAAAAAATAGCCTAAGTTTTGGAAAAATTAAAATTTAAAAAAAAACACTGAAAAAACTGAAAAATTTAAAAATTTAAAAACACCTAGGGGGACTTAGACATGTTCATATGACTCAAAAAATATGTCTAGCATGCTTATACATTGACACATAGACTCTAATAACCTCAATTGGCCTAAATGCCAAGCCGACCACCCCGACTTTGGAGGTATGGAGTGAAAAACTCAGAAATTATCAATCGTTTGTTCAACAACCAATAATAACGAAGGGAAAAAACACCCTGGGCTGATCGGATTGACAAATAAAGTCTAAGAGATCGAGTCTTTTACAGAAATTATCATGCTAGAACATTTATTACAATTCCCTCATGGGGTATGAACATGTGATAAATTACAACAAGCACTTCCCAGAAGTACTTCCAAAGGTCTTTTTGAAGTCCGAACAAGTTAGCCCTGTCCGGTTCACCGGGATCACTTGCTAAAAACCACTAAGTACAACTTAGGTGGTAACACGGGACTCAACATACAAGGTTGCTTAACTCTACAACACTTAACTATCTGGGATGAGATGTATGTAAACTCTTACACAAAATGCTTATGGATTTCAACTTGCATTTATCTTCTATAGTGCTGTAAACTGAATAATGCATACATACATTAAACTATAAACAAGGCCCATGTGATAACTGATAGATGCAATAAATAAACGCAACACATAAGTCAATCACATAACACACGATTTTAACATGGTTCACCTCCAGGATGGAAGTTACGTCCATAGAACTGTGTTTCTATTATAGCTCGAGGGAAGGTAAACACAGTTCTGCTGCACCGCATATGTAGCTCGAGATCTTCTGGGTAACTCTGCACCCATCCTGGAGCCCTTCTCTCTTAGATATCCTTTCTACTCTATATTGCACCTCTTACAATATACTCTTCCCTCTCTGTTGATCCCTGTGGATCATTACATGCATGCTCTATGAGCCAGCTACTGGTTACAGTAAGATAGCTACAATTAATAACAGAACCAGAGCTCGGCTTCTACAACTTATCTGATAATCTACCAAGAACTAGCAACTGAATAAAACCAACAACCCAAAATGACCAACCAACCCTTTACAATACAAAATATATCCCTTTATAGGCTGCCCAAAGGTCTCACCATTACAACACTCTGGGCCTGTCCCAACAGTAACCCAAAACCCTAACTAGTGACAGTCGGCATATCTGTACTTGAGGTAGCCACTTTTCGTCACACCACAGCTCTCTGCAGTCTTCCATGCTTCCCAATTCTGACCATGGGTACTGTGCACTGCTTCCCTGCTTTTGTCCTTCTGCTTCAATACCTCGGCCTTGTTTCTCCTTTTCCTTTATGAGGGTAGCTGAGCCCTCCTATCTTCTCTGCTACCTTCAATGCAGTGGGTGAGCTCTCTCTTCTCGACCTCTCAGGTACTATCATCTTCCTTGACTTTTCTTCCCTAAAAGTCACGGTTTCCAGCTCTGCTCTGTAGCTAGAAACATGCTACGGCATCATAGCTCCATCTTATCTCCTCTCCGCCAAAACTGTCTATCCGCTAAACTGGCAGCTTCTTCTGTAGCTGCGGGACCCTGCTCCAACAGTACTCACCACAACGTACAATATAAATAGATCAGAATCTCCATGATGAAGATATACAAAGGATCATGATCTCCATAAAGACTGAAGATATATAATCAGCCAAGATCTCCATAATGGCTGGAAATGTCTGACATACACTGGAATCAAGTCACGAGAGTTGAAATCTCATGAACACTGGCACGATCAAGGAGGTAGCATATAAGAGATGCCACCAATCTGGAAGGTCTTCTACACAAACTACTATGAGTACATTTCCTACTATGTGAATAGAGGTGTCGAGGTCGAACATAGTAGTCCATATTCTGATTATTGGTCATTGATGTATACCGTTAACAGACACGAGATCACCCACCGATAATGAAAATGGGAATCAAGGTAGTAGAGTGCAAACTAACAAGTGTGAATAACTATGTTGAGGTTGAACACTTGAGAGAATACATTAATCAGGGGACATTGATGTATTCCCAAAAAAATACCGATGGAGAGAGAACCTGCCACTGATGACTGCAAGTCTCAAGGCACTCAAACATGACTCGAGATTTCTATCCCAGAATAAATGATATGAAGTCGATGGGATGAAATCCACTGGAAGAAGGGCATTAAGTCATCCCCCATCATCCAACACGAGGTACTCAGCAAAGCTATATAATGTGGAAGGACTCAATCATAAGGTGCACAAACCAGTAACTGTATCAGGAATGGCTGACATGCAAAGTCAAGATAACTGAGGAATGGCCGACTCAGGTTTCAACTTCCTTTGAACAAGAGAATCATAAAGCCGAATGGTGACTGAATGTAGGTAGCATAGACTTGATATGCAAAACTGGGACATCTCTATGACATAGGAGGCATCGACAGAGGCTCCATAGGGATTGGAAGCTTAACCGGTCGGTGGAGATAAAATCAGATAAATGAGTACAACTCCTAAAGTCAAACTACTAACCCAACCAATGGATGTGATATACAGTGCTCTGTTCGAAGGTGACTGGAATCGACTGCTGCCAAAGATAACATCTTTTCTTGTCCAGCTTTTTGGTATTTTGATTTTTTTTGGAATTTTCAAATATTTTGAAAAGCTTGAAAAAGAATAAAAGTGCTTTATAGTTAGAGACTAGGAGGAGATGAGTGTCAAATAGGAAAACAAACTAGTTCCAAGCAACAGAACATACCTATGCTCAATGCAAAGACACATGTGTAGGATAGCGACACTTAGGGGAAAGTCCCCTCCTGGTAAAAATAGGGAATCAAGCTACAAAGGATATGCAAATGGGCTCTGTGTGGCTAGACATGAGACAAGATCAGGCTATATGGATGATACTCAAATTCAAGGAAGCCGGCAAAAGGCTCAAATGAGGCAAGCAAAGCTCATGATAATGCAATTACAACTTGACATAAGGGAGTCTTGGGAAAAAGGCCAGCAAAAATATCAAGAGGAGTATGAGGCTCTTGTGCAAAGTCATGGCGGTACTATACAAAGGACTCCCAGACCTAAGAGAGGACTCACAGCATGGGTACCAAATGCAAAGGGGAGCTAACTAGGACACCCATGTATAGGAAAGCTCTACCATTCACATAGTATGACTTCTAACAATAGCATGAAGGTTCTGTGATACCATGGAATGGGTTCATACCTAAGGCTAAGATGGAATGGTCATAAGGCAATGCATAAGTGCAAGTAGATGTGATATCATAACCTATATGACAGTTCAAACATAATACCTGTGATAGGAATGAACGGGTAAAACCTCAGAGAGAGTGTACAAAAATTGGGCCCTGCATGACAACCATATTAGTCAACAACAACCCAAAATATTCAATAAAGAATCCAAACTATAGGGAATAGGGAGGAATGATCGTGACAACTAAACCCAAAGGAAACAACACAGTGAATGATGGGACATAAAAAGCAATGTAAAGTGTAGACTCAACGTTCACGTATCCACTACCACCCATGCAAGGGTGACCACTAGTGTAAAGACCGAGCAAAGGGAATAAAAATCCTCCACAAATGGATTAGAGGATGGAATATGACCATTCCCAAATCTATGAGCACAGTAAGGGGATGTGATGCCCCCAAGTATGACACCAGGGTCTGTACTAGGACCAAGGAAGGGTGATAGGATACAAGGCATGTCGAAAATGAAAGGACCTGAACTCAAGAGAGCATAAATATACTCAAGTAACTGCAATCCCAAAGGCGAACTAGAGCACAAAGAGAACACTCCTAAGAAAATCTACAGCCAAAATACAAGAAAACCAAGGGGAGGATATGTGAGCTCCCAAATGTAGCAGGTATGTCTCACCTAGGAGAGGCTCGAAACTCCCATACACTACAAGCGTAGGTATGTAACCAATTATAGTGGCCCTCAGCTTCAACGCATAAATCAATTGTGTTGTCCAACCTCTACCTGGACATGACACCCACATAATAACCTCTATAAGTACCCCCTCGATAGCCTAGGTAAGGCAACTAAGGTCACCTCAATATAGTTAATGCTCAGGTGGACAGTTGTAGGTGGGATTGATCGTATGGGTAGGGTAGCAAAGCCCGAAACTCTCGAAATAGCCCCCAGATACAAATACAATCCTGGAAATATCTCTGGTGCTACTCAATTATGACTAGGGGTCATGCCAATCAATAACCGCTCACGCTGCCCTTGTGCTTAACTCCCTTGTAAGAGGAAGATCCTGAGAAACACTAATTACACCAAGGAATTTCACACTCTCACCTGGACAGACACATACATGTTGTTTTTTAGTGGTCTTGGAGAATTTACTCACAATGAACTTTTCCAAGACCCTAAAACCTAATCTTGTTGTTGTGCCCTATAAAATAAAATAGTGTAATCCATTTTATTATGCGTTGATTTTAATTGGTTGTAATTACTCAAAGGGAAATGGCTGTGCAACTAATGATATGAAGAATCAACAGTGAAATAAAAGTGCACACCATAATAAACAATGCTAAGTGCAATCTTTATCAAATGAAAAACAGGGTATGCCACTACATGAGATGCATAAAAATCATTCCTTTGATGTCAATGCAATCCTTCCTATATGAAATCCTAAATACAACTCTCATCCAAGAAATCCAATGCAAGTACCTCCTCAAATCCATATGCAAAAATAAAATGCAACTACCTTGTATTTTTCAATATAAAATAATGAAAAATGCAATAAAAGTCATCTAAAACTCTCAGTCTCTACAACAAGTATAAAACACAAGCCCATTAAGACACCGAGACAAAAAGAGTAATGCACTAATGGCAAAGAAAAAAGGATAAATGACTAAAACTACTTTCAAAGAAAAATCAATGAAAAAGTGGTCTCTGGTCACAAAAGAAACATCCAACAAACAACATCAGACCCAAGGAAGACACAACCACACTCACAAGCCACCCAAGAACTTCCCATAACATCAAACTCACCAAAAGGGACGATGTACACGACTGTTTAAAGAACAACTATGTATATATGTGACTTTTGGCCAAAAAGCTACATGTATACGTGGATTTTGGCCAAAAACTTGCTTGTATACATGACTTTTGGCCAAAAATCCATGTATGTATGTGACTTTTGGCCAAAAACCTAGGTATACAGAGAAGACAGTGGTAAAAGGTAGGCCAAGGGTCAAACCAATAAAGGGGAGTGTCAATGGATGAACATACTATAAAAGGCAACATAGAAACAAGGAGAAACAAAGATAAAGTCAATAATATCAAGTACATTGTGCCCCCAAACCCCAAAGAAAAATAAGGAACGTCCCCAGTGGAGTCGCCAATTATATTACTAAGAGAAATTCCTATCGCTTGGGGTACCACAATAGACAGCTTGACTCCAAAAATCAATCCTTTTCTATATGCAAGAGAAACCAAATATCTAACACTAAAGGATCTCGATTTGTACCTTATTCTGGATGGTTGATGTAGATCCCCGTTGAGCTTTCCAACTCCATCTTGAATTGATAAATTGCTTCCTCAACATTCGATAAACAAGATAAGAATGCTATATATAATCGTGTTAAACCTACTCTAGCATATATAATCAATAAAATATAAGCATTTGGAATCATCCATGGATCAAATATTCATTCAAATACACATTATTGGATAGGAAAAGATATTTCTATTAATATAAAATTAGAGATTACAATGAATACAACCTCTGTCGGCACATCTGCGAATAGGAGAAACTGAGTCCGCCACTTGGGCCTCCACCACTTCAATCCTCCATCTCTTAATAGCAAGCTCAAAAGCAAAGGGCAAGCTTGGGAATAACACCAAAGTGCTCCAAGGGACAAAGGGATGCAAACTCAAGCACAAGTTCTGGCAACAATGGACTATAGTTCTCTTGCTCTCAATTCCTCATGCCTTCAATGTATCCAAAGGGTTCCTTATATAGCTCTTCAATGGGGTAATGAAAGGTCAAATCCGAGTGATCTCAAGGCATAGGGAAGGCCAAGAGATAAGTGAGTCAGATCCACATCAAGCAAAACTCCAAAAGAATTTGGCCTTTTGCACACATCCCGATGTACATGACTTTAGGGGTCAAACCCACGTATATATGCGAGAAAGGGTTTAAAAGTTGCGTATGGCAATTTTTGCATGTTTTTAGGGATGATCTTGGAAACATCAAAGGAACAAAAATGGTCCATGGGGTCTAAGGAGTTTGCAGAGGGACAGGGAAGGCCATAAAAATGTTATTCACCATGTGTGCTAAAATCATCTATAACACTTGGGTAATGGGTGGCAACAAAGATTTCGTAAACCAATCAGCCAAGAGTTGGTCTGGGATAGGAGCTTTAATGAGCCTTCTCCACCTTCTCCACTCATGAATATGATCTAAAATATGTGTGGAGGTGTTTTGACACAGAGAGGTTAAAATGTTTGTACCTGTTTCGTATCGAATAGGTAGCTGAAAGTGTGTGAAGAAAATAGTTTCCAAAGCACTAAAATCCACAAACGAGTGTCATGGAAGTTCAATGTACCACTTCGTGGTCATCTTGGTCAAAGTTTGTTGGAAGAGTATTGATTGAATAGAATCATCCATCAAGGAATTATATGAACACCATAGATGGAAAGTCATCACATGATTTTTGGGATCATCTCCCTGTTTTCCATCGAATTTTGGGATATCCGATGGTAACTTAACTAGAATGGGGGGACACGTGGGACTATGTTGAATGGGGTCATTGATCAACTTGGAAAAATCAGGTAAGTCCAAAGTTGCTAGGAAAAGTAACTGATGATTCAGTTCAACATACTAGTAATACTGATAAGGCATGTAACCACCAGTAGGACCATAAGTGGATTGATATAGAGGCTGTTGAAAGGGTTGATGAGACGATGAACCTCTCGAAGATGGACCTCTAGGGTTAGATCCCCCAGGACCACCAGGGCCATTAAGAGGATTAGGAGGAGGACCACTAGGACCTCCGGGGCCACTGGGACCACTAGGACCACCGAGACCACCAAGGGGAGGACCACCAGGAACTCTAAGACCACTAGGACCTCCAGGACCACCAAAAGGTAGACCATCAGGAGGAGGACCGCTAGGACCCCCATGGCCACTAGGAGGAGGACCACCCACCCCTCCATGGGGAGGGCCTCTGTAAGGTGGCCCTCCAGGACCCCCAGGACCACTAAGACCCACAAGAAGAGGACCTCCATAAGGTGGCCCTATAGGACCCCCAGGACCACCAGGTACCACAGGAGGAGGACCTCCATAAGGTGGCCCTCTGACACCTACAGCTGTATGAATAGGTATTTTGCCCAATGTCAGCATGTAGGACCAGTTGGGTTTCTCCCATTGAGTGAAAGTATTTCTAGGATATGGGATTCCAGTGTATGACATGCCTGTAGGGTTAGGTTGATATTTCACATTTCCTATGGGTACTTGATTTTTTGGGTAACCATACCCTAGGAATCTTGACTAATGACAGGTTGTACCCCTAAGGGTTGACCTGAGCTCAATAAAGGTTAACTATACTTGTGGGAGGAATGTAAACGGTGGGTGTGCCCACATTATAGGCCTATCTATTTTAAGTAACAACTTCATTAGAAGGTAATGTAGATCGTGCTGGGGGTTTCCCCTCGGCACTGTAAGGTACTGATACAATTGGAGTTGAAGGTTGCCCCCCAGCCCTAGAAGACCTAGGGGGACTAGAAACAGACCTAAAATTTTCAACTGTAGGGTTGGAAGTTTGACCTGGGTGGGGTGGAGTCTCAACAGGATCAATAGGTTTCATAGAATCAACCAGTGAATGACATCTGTCTGGATAAGGGTCCGTATTATGGGGAAGAAGAGCAGAGATAGGTTCTTTATTAGGGATTGGGTTGCTAAGATAGTATCTAGTATTTTCATTCTCTCCTAAAAATATTGTGAGTGATGAATAGCTGATTGAATTTTTTGATATTCCTCTTCACTTGGTGAATAATGTTTAGGATGGGGCCTACGTACTCCAAATGAAGCAATGAGTTGTCCCATAGAAGTTCCCCAAAATGAAGCATTTGGACCATAATTTGGATGAAAAGGACTATCAACATGACCTTCCATAGGACCATGGAAATAAGTGTCCCTGATAGGAGATTGTTGAGCCAAGGGATTTGTATAAGAAGTGAATTGGTCTCCACTTTCTACAACTATATTCTCTTCCACATGGGAAGCAGTTGCAGCTCCTTGGTTAGTAGCTTCCATTGGACCTTCTCCTGTAATGGGAGGAAAGTTGGGTGGTAAGCCTCGTGTTCTTCTAGATCGTCTCAAATGAACCTCAGCTATATTGCACAGTTCCTATTCTAACCTAAGGTTTCAAAGCTAAGAAAAAACACACAAAAAAAAAACTTTTTCCTACTCAAGCTACAGGCCAACAAGCAAATTCAAATGATAGGATGAGTTCAAATGGTCGGTCTCTCACCAGGATTTTCAAGTAGGTGAAACTCATGATACAACACAAGGGTACATGAGTAGTAATCTCCCTGAATGTTGTTTTCAATGTATTTCTCCACACAAGATGGCCAAAGGGATTTTCTCAAATAGATAGGGTATCTTAGTGGGGTCTCCCGATATACGCAAGGTACGTGGGAGCTCAAATTGGTAGTAGTGTTGTCTAATGCACAACCATTCACAAGGGGCATTTTGATATACAATCTAGTACGTGAAGTACCTTTCTATATACCTCAAGGGTATGTGAAAGGCTGTTTGATATACCAATGGTATGTGGAAGAACCGTGTGAGTCCCAATATGTAGTGTGGACAAGTAAGGACAACTCCTACGCTTAACGACATGCAAACAGGTCTCTAACCTAGCACTCAAATTTGTATACAAATTTTAATTCTATGATTACCGTTAATTTTAAAGTGGACGGTTAGGTGAATGAATGAGGTTTTGACAGAAAATTAAAACCATGCATTTATGAAATGCAAGTTCATTCACTTTACCATTCAATATTCCTAATTACGGGAAGGAGAGAGAGTGTTTTTCTTTTCAATTTTCTTTAAGACCAACAATTCCCAAACAACTATACTAAAAAATCCTTTTTCGGAGCATACAATAAAAAAACACTTTTCTTCAAATCATCTCTTTTTTGAAAACACACAGGTAGGGTAAGATCTCTTTTCAGATCAAGAAGAAAGACAAACAACACTCAAATATGTATATGCAAGCTATACTTTCGATTTTTCTAAAGTATGGAAAGATCTAACTTAAACTATTGATACTTTTTCCTTTTGATGAGATAATTATGCAAAAGAAATAAAAGAACAAAGGAGTCATGAAATCTTGTGAGGCTAATCAGAGAACCAAACGCTTAGGCTCAATGAAATAATGACCTAATCTCAACAAATTTTCTTTTTAGAGCGAAAATAAGTCTTTCTCACACTTAACAAGAAATTTAAACAAGAAAACCGATTTAAGGGAGTCTTTCTTTTCAGCGATATTCTATAACCAGCAAAGATCTAATCTAACCTATAGTTTCCAACTAACTCCTTTCAAGAAAAAACAAACTTACAAGCAGTAATGAATGATGAATCTAATATAGATTTTTGATTTGAACAAACAAGCAATTTCCACATAAAAAATCCATATTTCAATCACTCAAGCAAGTTCAAACAAGTCTGGACAAGAACAATTAAACACACCAAATCCAAAAATCACAAATGTTTTACAAAAACTTGAAAAAATCAAAGTCTAGCGTAGGCCTACCTAGCACTGCGAAGATGAAGTTGTTGACAAAGTGGTTTTGAGGCAAAACCGCTTCTTTCTCATTAGATTCAGGAGGTGGCACCACCTATTGCTCACTGGACTTAGGCAGTGGCAACACTTCTTACCAAAGGCACATGCGCAGTTCTCTGTAACAACCCAGAACACCAGGAGAGCGAAAAATTAAGTTAGAAATGCCAAAAATCTTACAAAAACTGATGAATCAACCACAATACAGAGCACAAAATGTTAAGGTGGCTCAAATATGAAGATTTCAAACCAAAACTTCAGTACATTAGATGTAAATCTGACTGCAAATATGGGAGGCTGGAGCTTGGATTCATACAAGAGTATTTCAGAAACTAAGGAAGAACAAGACAGATCTATCCCCAGTAGAGTCTCCAAATTTGTTATCAGGAATATATCACCTTCTACAAATAGAAGTTGTTCCTCTGGTATGAATTGTTCAGATCCAGGATAAACAAGTGAATAACTCGGTTGAATACTTTACCTGAATGTTATAGATGCCTACAATGTAACTCTAATGAAGGAACTGTATACTTGTAAAACATTCAAACATACAAAGACATCAAAGCTACTAGAAAATCATCTACACATCGATATTAGTGACTAAGGAATCCAATAACATATATGTGAGATTAATGCAACAAACATGTGGGAAGGAAATCAAATTTGTGTTAGAAAATAAATGAAAGAGCTTACATCCATGTGCCTTAGTGTTGATGCACTCCTTCACAAGACTAGCACCTTGTCCCCGATAGCTCCAAGTTGCTCCACAATTGCTTGCTGATGGATTAGGCCAGGGTATCAATTCAACAGTATAACTCTACTTTTCATCTCTCCCCCTCAACCATGGAGTATGAGCTTGTATTTATATTGCTCAAATGGATATGAATGGTTGAAAGATTGGTGGGTGAGGTGGCCATAAGATCCTACAAAGAGGGATCTCGACCTTAACCAACCCAAGTGATTAGGGATAAGGTTAGACACGAGGCTCTTATTCTAGAATCCTTGAGGAACCTCCTTTTTCACTTTTTACCAAGGGCAATGCTTATACCCCTTTATGACAGAGTGGTGATAGGTAAGAACCGCGCCAACAACAAAGGTTAAATGCGGTGGCACTGCCTGGTTCTCACACAACTAGTGTGGTGCTGAACAAGGTACCACTTATCTACTTGAGGGTAAGAGTGATGATGCAATTTTGTATGTTGAAACCAACACCTAGAGAAATATTCTCTTCAAGTTTGGGATTTGAGGGCAAATGTTTGTGTTAGGGATCCTATCACATGCTAGTGACATATTTTGAGTGTAACATGAGTCGCTGCCATATTTGATAAAATCCCTTAATCTTATGCTTGAAATTATCATACACCATCTCCATACCACTCCCCCCCAAGGTCGCATCGCCTAAATGAAAGGAATATTCCTAAAAGGGACAAGTTTGTATGCATTCATGTGTATCCCCCAGGAGATTCCATTTATGGCTTCTTTGTTTATTTATGTTAGAAAAAGTAAGCTCATTTCCATCTAGTGTTCTTCTGACATGGAAGGTTTTGCATACATGTTTAAATGGATGTTGTTCATAGTCCTTAGGAAGTTATACTCATTTCTAACATTTCTACAATGACTATAGAGTAGAGTCTTATGCCTTGTCATGATTGTATTTTTTAAAGTAAATCTAATTATATTCCTTCTCCTAGTGTTTCAAATCATACATGGGTTTCCAAAGAAAAAGATAAAAATACAGCCTCATCCTATACTCGATGGCCCCATGAATATGATTATATCCAATGTTGTTGGGGATCATGTAGGTCTCCCACTGCAACATCACCCTGGGAAGTGATAAATATTATGAATTGGCATCACCATATATACTAACCATTTGTCCTTGTGGATACTCATTAGCTTGATGGAATAAGGAACTTTTCTCATCCCATGGTGGATAGGATCCATGTGAAGCACCAACTATTGAGTTGATCATCCTCTTTTGATTCTCCTTATTGCTCCACTTATACATGGCTATAGAATGATCATGCTTATCTACTATATCCTTGGCATCCACACTAAGATAATTGTTGTTGATAGGTCTCATATAGTGGTACACTTATGGTTGCTAAGGAATACTGATTTTTACAATCCCATTAAGCCATTTTCTTGAGTTTTGTTCAAAATTTATAGAAAAGTTTTATGGATTTCATAACCTACTTGATAATATATTATGAATTTATACAATCTACCATCCTTTTCTGGCCATTAGATATTCAAAGTTGTGTATTGATCCTTTTTACCATTATAGAGGACTCTGTAAGTTAGGTTCCCAAATTCTTAAAGGGTGCTAGCTCAATGGAAGAGCGCTTGGATTACAAGCAGAAGTTTGGTGGTTCGATTCCTCCATGCCCTAATGATATTATAATATCGGTTAAAAACAACTAAATTATTAACAAAAAAATGAGAAATATGTGACCAAACAATGAGAGATAAGTGACCAAACAAAATGACCAAAATTCGCATATAAAATTACTAAAAACAACTAAATTAGTGTCAAAAAATGAAAGATGCAAAAATAGGCTTTAAAGAGGATGCAACACATGGCACTAATGATGAAGGAAAACATGGCGTTGATATGGTAGAAAAATAAGATGCGAAACTAGGCATTAAAAATGATGCAACACGTGGCGCTAATGATGAAGCCAAACATGGCGTTGATATGGTAGCAAAATAAGACGTTATCTTGGATGCAAAACATGGCGTTGATATGGTAGAAAAATAAGACATTATATTGGATGTAAAACATGGTGCTACATAGGAAGAAAAATATGGTGCAACAATAGAATAAATATTTGGCATCATTTTGGTAGCAAAACACGATGAGAAAAGGAGGCAAATATTGGTGCAAATTTGGAAGAAAAAATTGACACATATTTGGAAGTAAAACATGCTGCAAAAGGTAGCAAAGCATGATGAAAAAAGGAGGCAAAAATTGGTGCAAATTTGGAAGCAAAAATTGACACATATTTGGAAGTAAAACATGGTGCAAAATGGGATGCTAAAGTGGTAGAAAAAATGGATGCAATATTGGATGCTACTTTCGATGCTAACATGGTTCTATTAAGGATGAAAATATAGTGCTAATGGGGATTTCATTTAATAATCAAAAGTGGACACTCACTAGGAAGAAAAATAAGACTTATTTACGAACCAAACCTTGACGTTGTTTAAGAATCAAAGTTGGATGCTATTCTGGAAGCAAAAAAATAGACACTATTTTGGACGTCATAAAGGATGCTATCTAGGAAGCAAAAAAAGACATTTTTTGAGATGCTTTAAGTTGTTTCCATGATGCATCCCATTTAGCATCTATTTTTACCACTCAATGTAAAAAAAAATTACACTAAAAATGGACGCTAATTCCAGGATTTGTTGTAGTCAAGTGTAGTAAACAATGCAACTGAAAATGGTAAGAAATATCAAATTTGAATAGACTAAATAACCCAAATATCAATGGTGAAAAATATCTAGATTGTAGATATAGCATAAATGGATGGCTGAGACTAAAGAGGGAAACTTAAATGTGGGAGTAAAAAGTTAGAAACGTTTGGATTTTAGTGTTTCCTCCTTCCTCATTCCGCATGCGAAAAGAGGAAGTAGGAAAGAAATTTATTGAACGAGGAAAATTTATTGAAGTTCTACATTCCAAATTTTGCATATGCTAAAATTGGAAAGTAGAAAGATAAGAAAAACAAAAAGTGCAAAAAATGACTTTTCCGACTTCCGTAACCCGCCATAGCGACAAAAATCGGACGTCGGAAACATAAATAAATGTTTTATTGTGAATAAGTGATTTTCAATTTCTGCATTCCACATAGCGGAAAGGGGAAGACGAAAAAACAACTTTTTATTGAATGAAAAATGACAATCCCTCGATCTGCCTTAGCGAAAAGCAGAAGTCGGAAAAATGATTTCCTGAAAACCTCCAAAAAATGGATTTTCGTATCCTCCTTAGTGAAAAGAGGAAAGCAAAAATGTAAAAATAGTACTTATAAAAGAAAAAGGTGCTTCTGAAATCCACACAAAAAAAAAACAAGGCTTATGAGGAAATTTTATTAAGTCCAAAAAATTATACTTACAATTTAAAAATTCTGATAAGGAGATCATGTCTTCAAAAGCTAATTTAAATACTGATGGGACTCCCATTTTGAGCTATCAAAATGGGATATTTTGCTACTAGAAACAAATGGTGACTCACTGGGGACAAGAAATTATCTATGTACAGTTTTACATAAAAAATTCAAAGAATATATGTTAGTGTGAAAATGTATTTAGTTCATAATCAAACAGAAAACTCAATAAGAATAAAACTAGATCTAGTAGATAAAAATATACAATTGACATGTTACAACTCCATAACCACTGATAATGATACTCAACAAATGAAGAAGCCTAAAATCATTGAGGTACCCCTGCAAAAAAAATGTCAGTGATGAGGGCAATTTTAGATAAGCTTATGGTGGAAACCTTGGATCTATGTCATGATCTTCAAACTATTAATCACCTTGAATATGGGTTTTATTAAAAATATATACAACCATTTTTTTTAGATGACATCTTAGTTGTAACAAGACCATTTCCCTGATAAGGAAGAATTCCACACACAGGTCTTACCCAGAAATTGAACAATCTAGCTCCGACAAGAGACTTGTATTTTGTCTTTTACTCCAAAAGAAATTAACATGGCCTGAGAACCACCTATTAGTAATTTTATCCAAAGTAAGGTCCATGAACATGGTCATGCTAGCTTGTGATAATACCTCTTGTCTTGAATACAACAAGTTGTATCTTAAATAATCAGAAAATAATTTACAAATGCAAACTACAAGCCATTAACCTGGCTTGGAAACCAACTGATGGTCATGTCATTCACTGAACATGTCTATGAACATGATAGGCTGGCTTGTGATAAGACCCCCTATATTGGAGCTTACACTTATTAGGGTGACTTTATTAGTTACAAGGTGATCACGGTGAGATCAGAAGAGAAGATAGGTTAAAGAAGCTATTAGAGATGTGCTACCAACAATCAATAAAACATCTGGAAAGAATATGAGAGTAATCCTAAAAGTTCGATCATTATTTTGAGGATAAATAAAGATAGTGATCATTAGAAATGAAGATTCAATGTAAAAAGGTTAGCATAGATTCTGGGTTGCATTCTCATAAAGATACTGATCTAGGTATAAACCAACTAGAAATTTCTGACATATCCAAATTAAAACCCCTTAGTCAAAATGTTCTGGGGATAAACCATTGTACCAAATGCCACTAGTTATTGTAACCAAAAAATAATTTGTAAATAAAAGAGACCAAAAAGAAATCAAACCAAACCATAACTAAAATAAAATCAATCAAAACCACACCTTATGTATAGGTAAGTTAAACTTACATCAAGAAAAGTACTTCTTGAGGAGTTGGACATTCATTGGATAGGCCTCAGAAAGACCCTCCAACGTTTCTAAGCAAACAATACTAGGGCTGATATTTTCTGTAACAATTAATTTCCCTACCATAGACACTGAAACTTTGTATAGTCTCATTTTTCCTTGTGGGGTTTGTCCCACTTAAGTACTAGATCCCCAATCTGAAACTTGCGACCAATGGAAGAATTATCATCGTACCATATTTTAACCAATTGTTGGTGATGATATAACTTATTCCTAGATTTCTCCCTCTCTTCTTCTAACTTAAGTAGAGTGTTGATTTGGTCTTGGAGAGGGGAGGAATCATCATCTTGTGAACAATATTGTGCAATGCGTAGTGATTGAAGAAGAAATTTCGATGGTAAGACAGACTCTTTACCATAAACCAAGCAGTAGGGAGAATTTCCAATGGAAATGTTAGGATTAATCATGTCTGCACATAAAGTATTAAAAATATTTGTGTGCCAATATCTAATGTAGTGCATATGTATCTCAATGTGCTTGGTTCGCTGTCTCTGAACTGGATCATTGCATATTCAAATGTTGCTTTTATTATCACAGTAGATAATAGTTGAAAAATTTGATTTGAAGCCACGTTCTCCAAGTATCCTCTGGAGCCATAAACATTGAGTTGTTGCATTTACAACTCCTATATACTCTTCTTCTCTAGATGAGAGTGCTATGGCACTCTAATTCTTACTTGACCAGATGAATGGTCCTTATGCAAGCATGAACACATATCTTGATTTATATTTTTTATCTATGTTGTCACCTGCCCAATCACTATCAGTAAATCCAATCAAATCAAGATTATAATTTTCTTTGTAGAAGATCCCATGAGTTCTTGTTTCTTGAAAAAAGTTTAGGATCCTCTTGGCTGCTCTCCAGTGGATCTCATGAGGCTGATCCATGTATCTCAAAGCCACACTAACTGCATAAGATAAATCAATTTGATTGTGTATAAGATAAAGCAAACACCCAATCAACTTCCTATGCAATGTATTATTTACCATAGGAGAAGAACCTGCTTCTTCAAGCTTAACTCTTGAAAGGAATGGAGTCTTGCTTGGCTTTCAATATTTCATGTTGAACTTGATGATCAAATAGGAAGAATACTTGGACTGATGAAATTTGATTCCATGTTGAGATTGAGCAATTTTGAGACCCAAGAATTGGCTCAACAATCCCAAATCTGTCATGGAATATGCATGGTTCATTACATCCTTCAAGGAGGCGATATCTTTATTTGAACTTCCTCTAATTAGTAGGTCATCCACATATAAAAAAATAATCATCAAATAACCATGAATCAACATAAAATAAACATTAGGATCAGACTTTCATCGAACAAAACTCAATGACAGCAGAAATCCATCAATTTTGTCATACCAAGCCCTGGGGGCTTGCTTGAGCCCATACAATGATTTATTTAACCTGCACACTAAATATGGGTTGGAAACAAACCCTTCAAGTTGTTGCATGTAAATATCTTGAGTGATATATCCATTTAGGAAATTGTTATACCGAAATCCTGTCACCACCATGTGATAAGACCTTTGACTTACATATTTTCCCTTAAATCCCAGCACTTTGACATAAAACCCATGTTGATTGTCAATATTTCATAAAAAGACTCAAAACCACACTTTCCTCATTATCCATGAGTGGTACCTTGCTCGCAGTTCCTATACCTTGTTTACCATAAGCGGTTCCACCGCTTATAGCCTTTGGCCCATAAGCGTTTTTATCCTGAACCGCTCTGGCATAAGAGGCAAAAAGCGGTACCCTAGGAACAATGGGAAAAAAGAGAGGTTTCTCAAGGCTTCTGTTAGTTTTTCCACATTCAAGTTAGCATTATGTTAGGATCTTTAATTGAGAGAACAACAAGTACATCAATCAAACACAAGAGACAATGAACATAGTGTTTTTTCTCAGGGAAACCATAAATGGAGAAAACCCCACAACTTCCTCAGAGATAGAATCAACACAAAAGGTAAAACCATAAAACAATAAGATGCTCTCTCGATAGCAGTAACCTTCTTCTTGTCTAGCCCTAGTGTCTTCTCCTTCCTCAACTATGCACTATACTTGAGTGTGTTTGTGATGTGTGCTAAATAGAGATTCCAACTCTCTATTTATGCTAATCCCGGCATGACTAAAACCCTACTAGGGCTGACCTCTCCTAGGAGAGTCTAATAACCCTAGTGCCCCGGAACTGCGGGGACTTTAACCCTTAGACAATAGGAGGGTTACCCACAATGACTTGAAATGACTTGTTTACATTATTGATTCTCCCGATTAGAACATCGGGGCATGTCATAACATGATAACATCCTAAAATAAACATTGATTTACAATAGATAAGAAATACAAGTGAATACATTTCGAAGTTACAATTACGTCAACACTCCCTCTTAACTAGGAAGGTATTCTCTGGACACAATTTTCATTACTGGTCTTCTTCTCTGGATCTTCTATTCATCTGCATCTCCAATTCATCTTGTCTTCAAGTCATCTTTATCTTCATGCCATCTTCTTTTCTAGATCTGGATCATCATCACTTGATCTGGATCATCACTCGATCTGGATCATCATCACTGTATCGGGATCATCACTCGATCTGGATCATCATAACTAGACATCATCACTCAATCTGGATCATCATAACTGGACATCATCACTGGATCTGGATCATCACTTGATGTGGATTATCATAATTGGACATCATCACTAGATCTGGATCATCACTCGATATGGATCATCACTACTGGATCTATATCATCACTTGATTTGGATCATCATTGCTGGATTTGGATCATCACTTGATTTGGATCTCTTAGAGTCATCATAACTGGATCTGGATCATAGCTCGATTTGGATCTCTTCCGGTCATCATCATATGTGCTATCTCATGATTCTTCTCGTCATAGGAAGTTCTACAGAGCTAGCCTTATTTCATTTTGGGTGTATGCCTACCTCCTCGTAGGTCTTTGGTAGCCCTTACATCTGACCTACTCGTCAGAATGGCCAGCACTCACATATGACCTACTCATTAGAAAGGTGGTAGCCCTTATATCTAATCATGTAGGACCTAATCCTACAGTCACATCAGAATGTCCAACACTCACATCTGACCTATTCATTAGAGAGGAAATAGCCCTTACATCTATGTAGGAGCTCATCCTACATTAGAATGGCCAACACTCACATCTGACCTACTCGTCAGAAAGGCGGTAGCCCTTACATCTATGTAGGAGCTCATCCTACATCAGAATGGCCAGCACTTACATCTGACCTACTCATCAGAAAGGCATGGACTCACATCTGACCTGGTAGGAACCAAATCCTACACCCTCTTCAGAATGGCCCCCAATCCCATACTGAGCTACCTGGTAATGGACCAGGTGCCTCCACTCTCCCGAAGAGTGGCAGTAGCCCTTACATCTGACCTACTCATCAGAATGGCTAGCACTCACATCTGACATGGGAGGAACCTAATCCTTTAGCCATGACAGAATGGATCAGCCCTTATATCTAACCTACTCATCAGAATGGCTCTTTCAGTCTCAAACTGAGCGTTCCTGGTAACTAACTAGGTACCTCCATTCCTAGAATGGAAGTCAGTACTCATATCTAACATGGAAGAAACCAAATCCTCTCACCATGACAGAATGGCTCAGCCCTTACATCTGACCTACTCGTCAAAATGGCTATGAGACTCATCACTTTCCCTTGGAGGAAACCTCTATCTGGAGAACACCAAGCTTCTCCCTGAAGTACTCGAACTTCACCCTAGCTAATGGCTTCATCAACACATCAGCTATATTTTCATCCATTGCAACATACTAGAGCTTCATTGCTCCCCTCTGAACCATATCCCTGATATAGTGATACTTGATTTGGATATGCTTTGACTTGTCATGGAACACTAGATTCTCTGACAACTTCACGCAAATCTGGTTGTCACAATGTATACAAGTAGCATCCATCTAGAGATCGAATAAATCACATAGTAGCTTCTACAGCCATACTGCCTCACAACTAGCTAAACAAGCTGTGACATACTCTGCTTCAGCTATACTCAGTGCCACACAGGATTACTTCCTGCTAAACCAGGAGATCACACCCGATCCCATACTGAATCAACACCCTGAAGTTCTCTTCCTATCGATGGCACTACCTGCCTAATATGAATCAACATAAACCTCTAGGTTAATATTCTGATTCACATCGTACTTGAGCCCATAATAAACTGTACCCCTTAGGTACCTCAGAATATGCTTTGCAGCAATCAAGTGAACATTTCTTGGATTTGTCAAGAACTGGCTCAAGGTGTTCATAGCAAAGAAAATGTTTGGTCTCATGTTCATCAAGTACATCAAGGACCCAATCATCTAACGATACATCGTAGCATCAACCGAATCTAATGAAGCATCGCTCAATAGCTTCAGGTTCGATGCCATAGGTGTGGCCATAGCCTTGCATTCCATCATCCCAAACCTCTTTAGGATCTCTACTGCATACTTCCCTTGTCTAAGGAAGATTCTATCTGCACTCTACCACACCTCCATAACTAGAAAATAATGCATCATACCCAATTCCTTCATCTCAAACTCGGAAGAAAGATTTCTCTTCGTATCAGCAATCAACCCATCCATACCTGTCACAAATAGATCATTTACATATAGTAGAAGCACCACTAGGTTTCCATCTTAAACCTTGTAGTAAAGGTTGGAATCTGCTTTACTCTTGGTAAATCCCAAACTAGATAGAAAGATGTCAATTCTACTGTACCATGTCCTAGGTGCCTGTTTCAAACCATACAAATCTTTCTTCAATATGCACACATGAGACTCCCTATCATGTGTCTCAAAACCGAGTGGCTATTCTACATACACTTCCTCTTCTACTACACCATTCAAGAAAGCAGTCTTGACATCCATCTAGTGTATCTTCCATTTTCTCACTGCAGCCAGAGCAAGTACTAATCTGATGGAAGTGTACCTGGCTACAGGTGCAAAGGTTTCTTCATAATCTATTCCTTCTTTATGAGAGAAACCCCAAGCCACAAATCTTTCCTTATATTTTTCAATGCTACTGTCTGCAGCATGCTTGATCTTGTAGATCCATTTGGAAGTTACAACTGACTTCCCTTCTGGTCTTGGGACAACATACCAAACATCATTCTTCATGATCAATTGATATTCTTCAATCAAAGCATCCTTCCATTCTTTCCATTCTGCCACTTCTTCATAACTGGAAGGTTTTTTATCAATGAAATCACATAGTAATGCTACATACCCGGTGTAGGATCTAGTCCTCTTTCTTTCTCTGTGATTCTCTTCTAAAGCCCCATATCTTTCCACACCTTGGATAAGTTCTCATACCCAAGCAGGTTTCCTTTTATGAGGATTCTTCTCCAGAGGTGGATCTATAGGTCTTTGTGGTTCTTCAAATTCTCAATCTTCTTCTTGAGCTTCTTCATTCATGGTTGTATCATGAACTCTGGGTGCTTCTACTTCTTCAGATTCTTCAACAGGTTTCTTTCTAGATTTGTTGTAAGTTGTGTCTTCATCAATTGTCACATCCCTGCTGATGTCAATCTTCTTGAATCCTAGGAAGTATGTTCTGTAAGCCTTTGAGCTTTCAGAGTATCCCACAAATATACCCTTCTTTCTTGAAGGATCTAATTTATTCCTATTCTCCTTTGGAATGTGTATGTACACTGGACAACCAAATATTCTTAGATGGATGACTTCTGGTTTCTTTTCGGAGAATACTTCTTTAGGAGTCTTGTTATTGACTACTTTATGTGGAGTACAGTTCTGTACATACACCGCTGTTCAGGCAGCTTCCAGCCAAAGATGCATAGGAAGGTCTTGATCATGAAGCATTTGTCTTGTAGCTTCCATGATAGTTCTATTCTTCCTTTCTGCAATCCCATTCTATTGTGGATTATAAGGGGTGGACAATTCCCTCTTAATCCCTAATTCTTTGCATAGCTCTTTGAATTCATTTGAAGTGAATTCTCTTCCATTATCTAATAAAAAAGTATTGATCTTCTTTTCAGTGTGATTCTCGATCAAGGCTTTGAATCCCTTGAACTTTTTGAATACTTCGTCTTTGTTCTTCATGAAGTAAACCCATGACTTCCTAGAAAAATCATCAATAAAGGAAACATAATATGCATACCGCTTAGTGAGTTTGATGACATAGGTCTGCATACATCAAAGTGGATGATTTCCAAGATTCCTTTTGCTTTTCTTTCGCTGCTTGGAAATGTCTTGTTTGTATTCTTTTCTTTTGCACATCCCTTGCAGACCCCATCATGTTTTTCTTGTATTTCTGGAAGACCTTCAACAACTTTGCTTGCAATAGGTAGTGCTATGTAATGCACATGTGCAAGCCTTCTATGCCAAAGCTCACTTGGATCTACTGTGTCATGGACCAAGGCTTGTTCTGGATGACCCTTTAATTTGTACAATCCTCCTTCTTGTTCTCCAATCACCACTGCATCATCAATAGTATTTCCTTTTGGCCACATGATGACTTGACCATCTATGAATGCAACCTGCATTCCTTTTGCATCTAATGCTTATATGGAGAGGAGGTTCTTCTTGAGTCCTAGCATAAACAATACTTCCTTCATTGTTAGAGACTTTCCAGAGTCTAGTTTATAGGAAGATTCCCTACAACCTTTTATTGGATATTGGTAGTCATCTCCTAGCTTCACCTTGTGAGGTGATTCATGTTCTGATAGTATCACAAAGGATTCCTTAAATCCTGCCATATGTTTGGAAGCCTTGCTATCTATGAGCCAATCATTTCTTCCATGAGTAATGTTTCATGTGAGAGTAGAAATGAAAACATATTCATCCTCACTTGAAGAATCTTCTCTTTCATATCTGGTTCTTTTCTTGGATGGTTCATCATCCTCTACAGCATGAGCATGATGTCTTCTTTTGTTGCTCCTTTTTGTTAGTTTTTGTTTCTTAGGGAAATTCTTTGCATAATGTCCTGCTTCATCACATGTATAACATATGACTCTAGACAAATCTTTTCTAGTGTTATCTTTGTGATAGTACTTACCTCTAGGGTGATGAGATCTTCTTTTGGTTGACTTGGAGTGTACCGTGAGAGCTTGATCTTCACTTACCATCTTTTTTTCTCAAGCTACTATCTGAGCTTCTTCTTGAGAACACTCTTCCCATAGTATACTAAACTTGACTAACTTCTTTCTAGCACAGATTCCTTGGATGAAAGAATCCAATGAACTAGGGAGGCCATTCAAGGTAGTCATCACAATCTCTGCATTTTCCACTTCTTCATATACTGCTTCTAGTTGTTCCTTGATTTGAGAAACTCTTTTGAAGTAAGACTGTATTGTTTCTGCATTCTGAATCTTCACATTCTTCAGTTGGTTTCTCAAAGTCATCTTCCGATTTATGTTCTTCTGTTATACACCTGAATGACACCTCTCCGTCCGAGTGCTGATATCCCTCATGTCGGCACACAAAAGGACACTTATGGATTGAGGTTTCCCATATTCACTATACCTTGGCTTATGATGAAGTACATTCCCTATATACCCAGCTGGTTACTTTGCCATTTTTCCTTGTTGAGTTGTATTCACGACTCTCTATATGGACAACTCGCGCATCATTCACGCGTCTCCTATACAGCAAGTCGCAAATCCTTGTATTCACGGGTTTCTCTTCTATATAGTCGTGAATCATTCACGGTTTGCTCTACTACAGACCCGTGAATGGTTTCCTCAACATCAAAACATAAAACCTCACGCTAATGGAAGATTAGTTTACTCATTTAACTTAATATTCTTAACTGCCACAACCTCCCTAACCTTCGAGAACTGCCTCATTTCATCCATATAAATAGAGGCCTTGGGGAGGGGGTTTGATAGTCATACTTGGAGAGCAAAGTTATGCTGGTGGATTGTCTACAGAAATCTTTGGAGCAGAGAAACTCAGAGTCCTTTGGTGACAGAGGAGTCCTTGTTCAGACATTGGGTTGTAACCTAAACTCTTTCTATTATTGTTAATAAAGATATTACTTCTTCCATATGTGTTTCATATCTTGTAGATTGGTAAATGTTTACATTTAAAATTGATATATGATTTTCCTAACCTGTTGTTGCATCTACAACAATCTCCCAAAATTCTAAAAAACTTTGGACCCTCCTTTACTTTGAATTAGTCAGTTCTTTTCTTAATTTCAGCCTATTGATTTTTGGCCTATGGATTTTAAAGCGTCTTCCGGAACTTTGGGTTACTATCAATCGATTGGTGCTTGCTCATTTCAATGCTTTAACGTTTCCCATCCTTAGTTGAATTCGTCATCATCTTGCATATCTCTCGAAGCCTTGTTCAATTGGGAGTTAAGTCTTTGTCCCCTTCGCCGTTGCGGGCGGATATTTGATCCTACCCTCCGACGTTGCGGACCGTTTCCGGGTGTGGACTGTCCTTTTCGCTCCGACCGTTGCGCATGATTTTTCATTCTTTAATGTTTCAGGCGGGTTTGGATTCTTCGTCGAAGGCATTTGAAGTCTCCCTCGTCCGATGCTGCAAACAGATCTCCTTTTCAGGCATCCACCATTGCCGATCACTTCAAACTTAGACTTTCATCGGCGCTCCGATGTGTGTTTTGTTTTTTGCTGGCTTTGTAGTAGAGCGCTTGGCCATCGTTTGCTCCTCCATTGCGGATAGCATCGTGCTCCGAGCATCCGCCGTTGCGGAGGGGTTTGGATTCTTGGTCATCCGATCAAGGTATCTGTCGACGCCCGACAGTCGTTTTGTTCACGCTTTATATTTAGCTGGGCGGGTGAATTAGTACCGGGGATTGTCCGTCATTGTTGAGGGACTGAAGCTCTTGTTTCCCGACGCAATTTTCACTCCCCGTCCGATTTAAAGCTCCCACATGTGCGACTTTTTATATTTATACGGGGCGACGGTTCGTAGTTTGTATTGTTTTGTTTTATTGTCGAGCACTGTCGCGGTGAGTTGAGCTGTCGATATTGGGAGTGCGTGAAGATCTAGCTGTCGTGTACCAGATTCTAGGTGGCGAGGGTAGAATTCCAATGGTCATCAACTTGCTCGTTTCACTGGATTTCCAGGTAGGTTTTATCCCGTTTTTTTTTCCCATTACATTTGAGTGGATTTTTTTTTTTTTTTTTACCGTGGTTTGGGGTCCCCGGTTTTTTCCCTCGTCCAGCTAGGATTTAAGCTTGTTCAAGCGGGTTTGATCTTGACCTTGGGTAAGGGGGGAATTTTTTTTAAACCATTTAAGCCGTTTACTTTTCTCCTTTATTCACTGCAGCGCGCACACAAGAGTTGAAGGGTTTAGGCGTAGATGGCCGTTACGCCGTCTGCGCCAAACCTTGCTACGCGGCCATGATAGGCAGGGGGTGCTCGGATTTTGGGCACTGCAGTAGGGGTTTGATATTTTATTGATTTCCGTGGTGCTTTCCCAGCCTGTAAGCCCTAGCCATTTCGCTTTCGTGTTTTTCCGCAGCCTCGACGAGGCGGAAGGTCGAACCTGCATTTGGCCGGGAGGAATAGGTTTTTGAAGGGGATTTTTACAGTCGACAGTGTCGCCTTCGCGGTCGAACCTAGCCTGTGTTATTTGTGCCATCCTTCACAACCCTTTTGGGTTTTTTCACCTAAACCCTTGTAGGGTAGAAGGGGCGTTTCGCTGATTACACTGCGTTTATTGGGGATAGCGTGGTCGTGTGTTGATGAGGATACCTTGTGCAGAAATGTGGTTACGTCCCGCCGAGGAGGGTGAAATGTGCTACCAGCTTAACGTAATTTTTTCACTGCCAGTCGCATGCATCTCCTTTGTGATGTGTCTGCTGGGCTGTAGGGCTGAAGTGTTGATTGGCACAAGCTTGATGTTTTAATTCTTCTCTGTGTTTGCTAGGAAATAGAATGATAATTGAATACTGCACCTGCATATAATTTACAATGTTTCTCTTCAATGAATCGCTATCATGAGAAAGTGGCAAGTCACATAATAGTGTAGGTTTAATCCTGGCATAAGTATGATTGATACGCTTGCTCATATAGATCAGATCATAAGATGGTGCACCTATAGTCTCAAGGCATTATAAGGTTGAACAATATATGTATTTGTTGCATTGAACATTACCATACTATGCATAAGATAATGGCACATTGCACAGTACTGCATGCTAGTTTGATTGTTCAGTATGAGAGACTTATGATTTGATTTTATGGACTGGTCACAATTATGATGCATTTGAGAAAGGATGTATTGCTGCACAATGTTCACAAATTCAAACTGCTTAAATGTCATAATGTTTTTACATTGCAGGAAGAATTTACAATGTCCAAGAGGCAGAAAAGGAAGGCCCCTGCTGTCGAAGAATAAACATCAATAGAGGTCATCCCACAGAAGGAGTATATATATGAGGATACCCAATGTGTCATGGGGGTTGACCCTGAATATAAGTGGGGAGAGATATACAGACTAATTTCCTGTAGGGAAGTCCCAGAGACAGGTCTTGAGGAAGAACCCATTTACACCAACATTGAAAAATCTGCCATCATGAAGGTGGCTACCAGACCAAAGCTGTTCCCTTGCTCTGATGTGATGAGGTCGATTCTGCCAAACACAAACAACAACACAATGCTGATGGGGAATGTTGAAGGTCAGGGCTATGCCTCCTTTAGCCCTGGATATGTGGCATTGGCGTACCACCTGCCAGAGCCCCAAGTCTTCCTGTCAAATGATTGGTTAGATAACCTCAGGATGGTTTTAGTGGAAACCCTGAGAAGAATACTCTTACCCGGAAAGCTTTATAGACATAGAGAAACTGAGTACTATGACACAGCGAGCTTAAGAGCTCCTTACAGGTTTATAGCCTTGATGCTAAACCGGATCTTTGGAAGAGCCAATGGTAGACTCTTCAAATTAGAGTGGATACCTCTTATGTTTCATGTAGCCACAGAAGGAACAATCTTCAACTGGGCTAGCCTAGTATCCAGCAGTCTCTCTTCTTGTGTAGCTGCAGCCCTGGGAGGAGGAGAAGCCCAGAAAAAATTTGAGTTCTACATGAGTTCCGTTCTGATTGACTGCATACTATGCCACCAGCCTTTACCCGAGCTCAAATGTGTTTGGGATAGGGCAAGAATGCCCGTGTATGCAGCCTACAAACTACTGGGGGCTCATCAGTACCATAGCTATTAGCGAGAAATCTGCGAGCATTTAATTATGCCTCTGCACTCACTTATCTTCCAAAAGGAATGTAACTGCATGTCTGAAGAGGCTATGAAGGTAATAGAGGAGTATGGTGATTATTTCTTGACAGAAAAAGGGATGTACCTTAGAATGTTTGGTGGATCAAAAACACCTTATCTGCTGCCCAAGTATGCAACGGATTATATAGTACACAAAGAGGTAGTCAGACAAGTGTTTATCGACGAACTTGGACACTTCTTGTTCCAGAAAAAAAGACTGCATATCCACCTCTACCGTTTAAGCTAGGCAGCTGCAATTTCGCCAATGTGAAACAAGCGACAGAATTTATAGAGGAACTAGGAAAGTTCCACTTTGGCGAGATGACTTTCAGACAAAATGATACTCATGGTAGAGTAGCTGAGCACTGCAAGAAGCACAAGGTGTTCTTTGAATACAACCATCATTTTGATAAAGACGAATCTGTTTACAGGAATGCCCCAAACATGACATTACTCAGCAGGAGATTCAAACCGAAAATCCCCACCAAGGGTGGAAAAGGATCTAAACAAGACAAAGTTGAGCAAGCTAAGGCTGAAGAAGCAGCCAAAAGGATAAGAGAGGAGGCTCGGAGGTTGGAAGATGAGGCTGCATAATGGATGCGAAAGGGAGAAGAAGAAAAGAGGAAAGCTGCCCAAGAAGAGCTGAACGAGCCAATCAAGCAGCCAGAGAAACAGAAGAAGCTACTAGGCAAGCAGCCGAAGAAGCCCAGAGAAAGCTAGACGAAGAACTGTGAGAGCAGGAGGCTGAACAGATAAAGTTGACGCAACAGCAAGCTCCCAAAACACCATCAAGGCAGAGTCAGGGAGAGGAAAATCCCGAGGTGCAGATCCCTCAAGTGCCCACTACCATCATAGATGCTACCCCTATGCTTCAGCTAGTACCCTTCGTACAAAAAAAAGGGGAAGAAGTCCCTGATTTCAGCATCGTATATTATGACAGGGCTACTAAAAGGATAATGAGGAGAACAGAAAGAAGGGTAGAGGCAGAAGGAATGACCAGCAAAATGATAACAGATAAGGTCATGATGGTAGGGACAGATGTAGATCCAAGGTTTACTATAAGGGCCGAGACTGCAGCAATACACGCTTCAGAGGATAACATATAAAGAATGATGATTGAAATAGAGTCATCCAAGAAGACCTCCTTTCAGCTTAAGGACACCCTGAGAAAAGAAAGGGAAGAAGGCAATAGACTTAAGAGAAAATATGAACATGTGCTGAGAGAAATGGAGGCCACAAAGAGTGAAATCTATGCCATCCAGGTAGAAGCACAGGCCAAGGAAGCAGCACATGAGGCTTTGGAAAGCGCACAGCAGGAAATTCAAGACTTAAAGAATGAAAAGGAACAGATGAGGGCAAAGATAGAATACCTAGAAGCATAGCAGCATATTATCTATGAGTCCAATACCGCATACGTTAAAGAACTGAAAGAGAAGCTGGAGGAAGCAAAGGAACATCAAGTCGATCTATAGCCGGTTAAAGAACACATCCTAGCCCAGAAAGCTAAAGTGCTACACCTGCAAACTGCTCTAGAAGAAGAAAGATGCCAGGTCCTCCAGATTGACGGCCGATTGGAAGAAATCTTGGAAACCACTTCTTATTTTATTGACAGGTCTCAAGACATCCTTGAAGTACTGACTACAAGGATAGCCAGGGCAGAGAACGATGAGGAAGCCCCAGCTGAACTACCATCCAAGGATAAACAAGCCCTTAAACGGGACCACGATCTGATAGAATTCGCTATTAATACTGCAGAAGACTTCCAGAAAATAGTCAATAAGACCAAGGGAGTCTGCACAGAATTCTTCAGGAGAGCCCTGGTTACCTACAACCGATGTTAGGTAGAAGCCGAGCAGAGGCTATATGAGTTCCCTTATCATGATGCATTTGTAGAAATGTTGCTAAAAGGGCAGCAAGATGAAGAAGCCAGAGTACAACGCATCAAAGCTATTGATGACCAAATCCTGAAAAATGAAATAGGCCATACAGCCGTCAGTGTGCATCTCTTAGAAGAGCAGGTGCGATTGAACACAGCTAGGGTAGAGGCCATTAAAAACCAGGCTGAAAAGTTTGAGCTAAGCATTCAGTTCTTAGAACCAAGCTCGTTTGAAGGTCTCGCTACTAAAACAGTAGCGTGGAAGAAATTCTTGGGAAAACAAGAGGGACCCTCCTCACAAGAGGAGCGGTCAACTTTGCTGTAATTTAATAGTTTGTAAAAGGATTTTTGGGAAAAGTGAGGCGTTGGGAAGACAAAAGGGTTGGGAAGCCCAAAGGTCACTTTGGGCAGCCCAACCATTTTTTGCTTTTTGTATAAAGGTAGGAAACGTAGAGAAGAGAAAGGGATTTTTTCCCCAGTAAGACTGGAAAGTTATTGTAAGAAGAACTACTTCCTTTTGCAATATAAAGTTACAGTTTTCCTGTTGAAATAAGATCAGTGGGATTTCAAATGTTTTGACATGGATAATCGAAAGATGAACTACTTTGTTTTTCAGCATTATATCCATGAATCGTGAGATCGTTCTAACTTCATGACCTATGCTTTTGTTTAATGATCTCTGATTTATTTTATGAAATCTCTACCATGAGTAATGTATGCTTGTCATAAACAATTAGCTATCTGGTTGTGTAATATTTTTCACTGTCATGTGTGTAAAAGATAATGCCAGCTATCTGTAATTGCTTTTATTAAGCGTGCACATCCACATTACTCATATATATTAATCACAAGTTGGCTCCCCGAGGATAGGATAGGTAGATAGATAGGTAGGCATTTCTATAGGTAGTCTTTTCATTTCTGCATGAGTGTTTCAGATGCATGGTGAGCCTAAGACGAGACGTAAGAACCTGCGCATAACTTTGTGAATGCTCCTTGCATCCTTCACCATCCTGCATTTAATTAGCAATTTGCATTGCATACATTAAGTCAAAAATACAAATTCCGGTGGACTGGGCCGCAACCGGTAAAACCCTTGTTTGTTACTTTGACCTACGGTAGCCGGACCGTAAACCGGATGGATTCCCTATACCAAACAATCAACGGGCTAGTTGGGAACGTTGATTGGGGAGAATCCCTTACTATTGTAGCCTGTGAATTTCCAGGCCTCAACAGTTTTGGCACTAGAAGGAGGGCCGCCAGTAAAAGCTGGCTGTGGAATTTGATTTCCCGAGACTATCCTACCAGCAGATGTTTTAAAGTTTAACCTAACTCAGGTTTGAAGTTTCCAGTCCTATATTGACAGACTGTTTTGTCCCGTGTCTTTTTCATTTACCTTTGCTTATGGCTGGTAATCAACCCAATCCTTTGCCGGTATGGAGAGCTAGGTCACCTTTGAACCTAACTCCTCCTTTGCATAACCTGCCTCAAGCCTTTGACAAGCTTTTGCCCAAGTTTGACCCTGTGGACAACATTGCTGTAGATGACCACCTTCAAAGTTTTTACCTAGCGTTAGAAGGGCTAAGGGCTGGAGAATATGAAGATGTGGTGTGTAGACTTTTTCCTCATACTCTGAAAGGAGCAGCAGCATCCTGGTATTTTGGACTACTTGCAAACTCCATTCCTAATTGGGACACTTTTGAGAGGGTTTTTAGGAGTAAGTATACCGCTAAGAAGATGCATGCCTCATTGATGAAAGGTCTTGTTTTGTTAAGAAAAGAAAAGAATGAGAAGGTACATAGTTTCACTCAGAGATTTTCATTTTACTTGAAAAAATTTTCTGCTGTAGACAGACCTTCAGATAAAGTCTTAATTGAGTATTATACCTCAGCCTTAGGACCGGAGCTGGCCATGTTCGCCAAGATGAAAGTCAAGCCTACGCTGGTAGAGACTTATCGAGAGGATGAAAGGGTAGAGGCTGAAAGTGAGATTATAGAGGACTATCCTGACTCACTTGAAGAGAAGGCCACTATAAGAAGATGCTCACTGCTATCTAAATCTAAAGAAGATCAAACGCATAAGTATCATGAGATGATGAGAGTGCTTCAGAAAATGTCCAACAGAATTGTGGACCTGGAAAAGGAGAGGAACATTCAGAAAACCAATAAGCCACACTATCCAAATAGGGAAGATAATAGCGAATGGCAAGTCCCACCTCCTAATTTGGCATCAATAAACATAACAGAAATAGGAGGAGATAATTTATGTACCTTTCATCAACAACATCATTCTGAGAAGAAGTGTCCTCAATGGTTACATTCAATGACATTGGTGATGAATAAGTTGTTGGACCCAGAATTGACTAGGGACGGTGGTGAGGAAGAAAAAGAGAAACAGACCATAGTAAAACCAGACGATGATAATATGTTTTCATGGAATGGTATATCACTGTTTAACATAGAAGAAGACGTTCTCAAGTCTCAATATACTTCTACAACCACAACAAATGAAAACCTAGCCATTGAGAACAATGCAATAATATCAAAGGTTCCAGATTTGCAAGAGGAAGTAAAGGGGCAGGCTGATGTGAAGGCTAAAGATGACATACCTAAAGATATTCATGGCAAACAGGAAACATAGCCACTCATTGAATTTGCCAAACTGGTGGAAGATTATGAGGACAGCAAAGTTGGCAAATTGAAAGAAGAGTTGCCCACAACAAACCAACCTGTGGAAGAAAAGATTGAGTTGATCAAGACTAAGAAAACCAGCGCTCCACCTTTCCTTGTGACTCTTGAAATTTTAAATCATAAGGTCCATAATTGTTTGGTAGACTCTGGATCATCCATGAATGTTATGCCTCTGGAAGTCTGAAAAAAGCTCAATGGGCAGCTAAAACCTACTATTTGGGATGTCACTCAACTTGACAAAACTAGTGTCAAAGTAGTAGGGGAAATTGAGGATGTTCTGATTCGATTATCTGCAAGTAAAAGGACATGCAATTAAATTGACATAATAGTAGCAGACATACCTGATGGTTATGGAATGATCCTGAATCAAGATTGGACAGCAAGATTAAATGGGTACTTTGCTTCAGACTGGTCTCACTTGTGGTTACCTCAGAAGGGAAGCCCAAACATGATTAAGATTGTGAGAGAGCCATATATGAAGCACAATGTCACTAAGCTAGGAGAAGAAAATGAATCTACTGAGTCTGTATTGGGAAACCATCTAACTGAGTGTAAGCTGAGACATCATACTTCAAGAAAGGCCAGTCCTATGACGGATGCCCAGCCTGAGCTCCTTCAACTCACTCAGGCTGAGAGAAATTATTGCAGAATCTTAGATATGGGTTCCATTTCAATAACAACGCAGTTAGATCATGGTTAAAAATACTCATGTCTGAAACCCAGCTCATTCCTTAGCTTTTAGTTGTAAAATTTTTGGGGGAATGGGCATTTTTTATTTTTGTCTGCTGTTGTACATAAATAAATTGTTTCGTTTTCTTAATATTAGATGTTGTTTTCTTGCTTTAATGCTTTGATGGTTCTTCTTTTGTTACTTGCTTTGCTACTGTTTCTTTATAGCTTTGTTAGTTTTTCTTTTGATTTTAAATAAGAGGCAAACTTTTGGATGCAATGGGAATGTCAGGGTTCTTTATTAACTAAAATCTTGAGTGAAAGACTGTGCTTAAAAGTATAGAATGTCTTCTAGTAACCGTATTCCTAACTGACAGAGCATTCATTTGAAGTCTTACTTAATCCCTGTAAATAACTCAGAAGTGAAAAAAGGTCTGAAGTACTATTTAGAGGCTCCATCCATCTCACATCTTAAATACCCAAGGAAGCTGACAGCAAAAGACCCACGGAAAGGAAGCAGAGCGGGATAGTTTATCACATATAAATGATCCCATGCCATGGATTAAGAAAAGTTAAAAGCTATGAAGAGTCAAAGCTCCTGAAAGAAACAAGACATATCAAATCAAATCTCGAAGCATAAAGTACCAAATGGCCACAAGATCCTCTCCGTCCGTGAACTGAACTACAAAGTATATTGTTCACACAAAAGGACACTATGGGATAGAGGATCCTGAATTAAAATTCAGTAAGAAAGGCATACAGGAGAACTCATATCAAAAGAACTAAAGTTCAAAAGGGCACAAAAGTGCATATTGGCATGGGAATGAGGAATAAAAGGATAATACTATCACCCTCTATCACAATCCTGTGGTGTTTAAGCTATAACTTCCAAAGGGCAGGTAAAATGAACCTCATTTATTTGGCCTCAAAAGAGTTATTCAGACCTGAAACACTACCAGTGTTACCTTTTCCCGAAAAGATAGACTTCTTCTAAGTAATTTAATGCATAGGTTGGCTAACTTAGGGATGCAGACATCTAGAAGATTTTGATGTTTTTCGGACAGTCTTAAGCTGGGAGAGAGAGTTAATTCATAGATCTGGGGTTCACCAGGTAGTCGCCAATTGTTGCATCTGCAACAATCTCCCAAAATTCTAAAATATTTTGGACCCTCCTTTACTTTGAATTAGTCAGTTCTTTTCTTGATTTCAGCCTATTGATTTTTGGCCTATGGATTTTAAAGCACCTTCCGGCACTTTGGGTTACTATCAATCGATTGGTGCTTTCTCATTTCAATGCTTTAACGTTTCCCATCCTTAGTTGAATTCGTCATTGTCTTGCATATCTCTCGAAGCCTTGTTCAATCGGGAGTTAAGTCTTTGTCCCCTTTGCCGTTGTAGGCGGATATTTGATCCTACCCTCCGACATTGCGGAGCGTTTCCGGGTGTGGACTGTCCTTTTCGCTCCGATCGTTGCACGTGAGTTTTCATTCTTTAACATTTTGGGCAGGTTTGGATTCTTCGTCGAAGGGATTTGAAGTCTCCCTCGTCTGATGCTGCGAACAGATCTCCTTTTCAGGCATTCGTCGTTGCGGATCACTTCAGACTTAGACTTTCATCGGCGTTCCGATGTGTGTTTTGTTTTTTTCCGGCTTTGTAGCGGAGCGCTTGGCCATCGTTTGCTCCTCCGTTGTGAACAACATCGTGCTCCGAGCATCCGCCGTTGCGGAGGGGTTCGGATTCTTAGTCATCCGATCAAGGTATCCGTCGATGCCCGACTGTCGTTTTGTTCACACGTTATATTTATCTGGGTGGGTGAATTAGTACCGGGGATTGTCCGCTATTGCGGAGGGACTGAAGCTCTTGTCGCTCGACGCAATTTTCATTCCCCGTCCGATTTAAAGCTCCTGCATGTGTGACTTTTTATATTTATACGGGGCGACAGTTCGGAGTTTGTATTGTTTTGTTTTATTGTCGAGCACTGTTGCAGTGAGTTGAGCTGTCGATCTTGGGAGTGTGTGAAGATCTAGCTGTCGTGTACCAGCTTCCAGGTGGCGAGGGTAGAATTCCAACCATCATCATCTTGCTCATTTCACCGGATTGCTAGGTAGGTTTTATCCCGTTTTGTTTTCCCATTACATTTGAGCGGGTTTTTGTTTTTTTTTTAACCGTGGTTTGGGGTCCCCGGCGTTTTCCCTCGTCCAGCTAGGATTTAATCTTGTTCAAGCGGGTTTGATCTTGACCTTGGGTAAGGGGGGAATTTTTTTTAACCATTTAAGTCGTTTACTTTTCACCTTTAGTCGCTGCATCGCGCGCACAAGAGTTGAAGGCTTTAGGCGCAGACGGCCGTTACGCCGTCTGTGCCGAACCTTGCTACACGGCCATGATAGGCAGGGGGTGGTCGGATTTTGGGCACTGCATTAGGGGTTTGATAGTTTATTGATTTCCGTGGTGCTTTCCCAGCCTGTAATCCCTAGCCATTTCTCTTTCACATTTTTCTGCAGCCTCGACGAGGCGGAAGGTCGAACCTGCATTTGGCCAGGAGGAATAGGTTTTTGAAGGGGATTTTTACAGTCGACAGTGTCACCTTCGCGGTCGAACCTAGCCTGTACTATTTGCGCCATCCTTCACGACCCTTTCATGTTTTGTCACCTAAAACCCTAGTAGGGTAGAAGGGGCGTGTCGCTGATTACACTGCGTTTATTGGGGATAGTGTGGTCGTGTGTTGATGAGGATACCTTGTGCAGAAATGTGGTTACGTCCCGCCGAGGAGGGTGAAATGTGCTACCAGCTTAACGTAATTTTTTCACTGCCAGTTGCATGCATCTCCTTTGTGATGTGTCTGCTGGGCTGTAGGGCTGAAGTGTTGATCGGCACAAGCTTGATGTTTTAATTCTTCTCTGTGTTTGCTAGGAAATAGAATGATAATTGAATACTGCACCTGCATATAATTTACAATGTTTCTCTTCAATGAATCGCTATCATGAGAAAGTGGCAGGTCACATAATAGTGTAGGTTTAATCCTGGCATAAGTATGATTGATACGCTTGCTCATATAGATCGGATCATAAGATGGTGCACCCATAGTCTCAAGGCATTATAAGGTTTA
>LPNX010581432.1:126036-182567 GCA_001517045.1 Pseudotsuga menziesii | reverse complement strand
AAGGGCAGAATTCTGCTTCAGCTTCTACCGTAGCAGGGGGCAGTCAAACTGCTCCTGACCCTAATTATATCAACATGGTTAGATCCTCAACTTTGTTACAAACTAGGAAAAAGAACTATGAGAAAGAGACCGATGAGAAGGGTAAACCGTAGTTGGATCTTCCAACCCTCTCACTATAGAGAAACCTGCGGAAATAATGCCAAAGATACCCAAAGGTGTCTTTATGAAGACTTTGCATAACCCAAATGCCCGAGCCACTTCTAACTACTCAGTGGTTGAAGACTTGGCCCAGACTCCTTGTGCAATGTCAGCTTTGGAGGTGCTACAGAGCTGTCCCGCTCAGCGGGATGCCCTTTTAGCAGCTCTAGGTAGCATGGACTCTTCAAGTCTCTTAGCGAAATTTAATCTCTTTGATGTTAAAATTCGCCTCCCTTATCATGTAGCTCTATCGATAGATGTCATCCATGGTGGTAAGACCATTGGACAGGCAGTTGTTGATGAGGGAGCCTCTACTTGTGTTATGTCCCTGGCTTGTTGGAAAGCTCTCAGATCCCTAGAGCTGGTCCCATCAACCACTTTACTTACTGCTTTTGATGGAAGGTCTTTCTGTCCACATGGTATCCTACCAGCTTTCGAGATTAAGTTGGTTGGCAAAGCAGTCTCTGTTGAAGTCAAAGTGATTGATGCTCCATTGGACTACAATTTGCTTCTGGGTAGGAATTGGACTTATGCAATGTCTGCTGTTGCATCTGCTGTCTTTCGTGTCGTGGTATTTCCACATGAGGGAAAGCTGGTCACTGTTGACCAACTTGATTTTACTCGTAAAGGCCGCTTAGAGTCTAAATATTCCACTGTTCCATTGGTGGATCGGGCCAAACCTGCTGCACAGAGCTTGGGGGCTAGACTATACGCATCATTGATGGGCACATTCGATATTCTAGCTCCTGTCCTTTATCTCGGTTCTACTACTATAGGGAATTCCATTGATTCGGTGGTCGATAGGACTGGTCCTTGGGTCCTCCCAATCCCTCAGGAACCGGAAGTGCCCTTGTCTGCAGTGGAAGTGGTGTATCAAGCTATTACCCAAGCCACTGTAGATCCCATTCCAGATCCTCTTACAGTCTCGGATGATCTAGAAGAAGTTTATATTCCTGCATGGGTAGAAAACTCTTTACATTCCATAGATTGCTTAGACACTATCTTACCTTTAGATGAAGCTATTTTGGAAGCTATGTGTTCACGTGATAATATATGTGAGGATCTTCATCACCGATCTTATTTCCTTCCAGAGCTAAGCAAGATAGAAAACCAAGAGTTTCATGTGAGACTGTCGGATGATGTTGATACACCTGTTAACCCTTTACCTAGGGAAGGAGTGTTTGCCGAGGGGAATATGGCAAACATTTCCTCTACTATACCGATCAACATCTCTGTAAAGCCAGATGTCGTGGAAAATATCTATATAGGTGCAAACTACTCTCCGAAGGAGATTGCCATTTATACTTCCCTTTTCAAGGAATTCCGTGATATCTTTGCCTGGTCATATGAGGAGATGCCAGGTATTGATCCATCTATTGTTCAACATGAGATCCCAACCTATCCTGATGCTAAGCCGATTCGGAAAAAATTACGCCCCGTGAACCCGCGTAAAGCGGCGGCTGTGAAGGCAGAGGTAGAAAAGTTGTTGAAAGTAGGCTTTATATATCCCGTTGCTTTGACTGAGTGGGTGTCCAACCCAATTCCTGTTGATAAAAAGCAAGGAACTATTCGCGTTTGTACGGACTTTCGAGACCTTAACAAAGCCTGTCCTAAGGACAACTACCCTACATTGTTTATTGACCAAATCATAGATGCATGTGCGGGTAGCGAGGTATTCTCGTTTATGGATGGTTTTTCCGGCTACAATAAAATCCAAATCAAACCGGAAGACCAGCATAAAACTGATTTTATTTTCCCTTGGGGTACATTCACTTATAGAAAAATTCCCTTTGGATTGAAAAATGCAGGGGCAACCTTTCAACGAGCCATGAACTTTGCTTTTCACGATATAAAAGCCATTGTCGAACCTTACGTGGATGATCTGCCTGCTCATTCTCGCAAGAGGATCCAGCATCCCGATCATTTACGGTTGATTTTTGAGAGATGCAGATACTATAAAATTTGCTTGAATCCCCACAAGTGTGTTTTTTGTGTCGAATCAGGTAGATTGCTTGGATTCATTGTCTCTAGTAGGGGCATACAGGTGGATCCCTTAAAAGTCAAGGCCATTGTAAATCTGCCTCCTCCTCGTTCACTTAGGAAACTTTAGAGTCTACAAGGTAAGTCTAACTTCCTTCGACGTTTTATCGTTAATTATGCCAAGATCACAAAAGGTTTCATGTGCCTTCTTAAACAGGACACCCCATTTGTATGGGATGAAACTGCACAACTCGCGTTCGAGGCATTGAAGAAAGCCTTGTTGTCGGCTCCTTTATTACGCCCATGAGATTACTCTAGGGATTTTTTATTATATCTGGCCACGTCGGAGTCTACCATTGGGGTAGTGCTAGTTCAGGAGGATGACAAGATCGTTGAGCATGTTGTCTATTATCTTAGCCACGCTCTGGTTGGGCCTGAGCTTAAGTACTCCCACGTCGAGAATTTAGCCTTAGCGGCTGTTTATGATGTACAGAGGTTACGGCACTACATCTTACTGAGGACCACTACTGTAGTGGCAGATGTAAACCCTTTCCAATATGTTTTATCCCGACAGATTGTTGGGGGAAAATTCAATAAGTGGATAGTCATTCTCCAAGAGTTTGACTTGGTTTTCCAATCCGCTAAATCCAAAAAGTCCTTAGTTTTTGCCGAGCTTATAGCAGAATTCCCTACGGAAGAAGATGTAGTGGTTCAAGATGACTCATTCCCAGATGAGCACATCTTCCTTATATCCACCTCTGACCCTTGGTATGGAGATATTCTCATATATCTCCAGACTTTGAAGTATCCTACCACTTACTCTAGGGAAGACCAACGCAAGTTACGTCTTCATGCTAAAAACTACCTCATAATAGGAGATACATTATATCGAAGAGGGGTAGATTCTGTCTTGCATTGCTACCTTACTCATGAGGAAGCAGAGATTGTCCTAAATGATTCCCATAGCGGAGCATGTGGGGGTCATTTATCTGGGTTAGCAATGGCCCAGAAGATATTACGTGCCGGGTATTTCTGGCCCACCATCTTTAAAGATTGTGTGGAAGCTGTAAAACGCTGTCATCCATGTCAGCTGTACACCAGAAAAATGCGGTCACATCCTGCTCCCTTGTTTCCCGTCGTCTCGGTAGGCCCCTTCATGAAGTGGGGGATTGATTATATGACATGCAACCTAGCCTCGGCTGGGGGGAACAAATACATCATTGTCGCTGTCGACTATTTCACAAAATGGGCAGAGGCAATGCCTACTTTCAAAGACAATGGGGAAACGACAGCTTACTTCATGTTTAATCAGATTATTGCTAGGTTTGGTATTCCCAAAGTGATTGTCACTGACCATGGTAGTCATTTTCAAAATCACATGATGACAGAGCTGACCACCATGCTCGGATTTCGACAAGAACATTTTTCTCCTTATTATCTGCAAGCAAATGGTCAGGTTGAGGCTGTAAACAAAACTTTGAAAACTATACTTAAACGTACTATTGATGCAACCCGTTCAAATTGGCACACCATGTTATATCCTGCTCTTTGGGCTTATCGAACCAATGCCAAAACTGCTACGGGTTTTTCCCCCTTCCAACTCGTTCACGGGGTGGAAGCTATTACACCGATTGAATGCAAAATCCCATCCTTGCAAATAGCTATTCATGTGCTACCTGACACAACTGAGCTTGAAGAACAGTGGCTCCATTTAGAACACCTTGATGAGCAACGTAGAGATGCATTGACTACAAATCAGGCTCATAAGAATAGGGTTAAATCTCGATATGATAAAATGGTCAAACCTCGGGTTTTCTCTGAGGGGGAACTTGTCTTGCTCTGGGATCAAGATAAAGAACCCCTGGGGGTAGGAAAATTCAAGGCTATGTGGTTGGGACCCTATGTTGTGTCTAAAGTTTTGAGTAAAGGTGCATATGAATTAGTGGATTATGATGGGAATAAGCTGCCTGAGCCTAGAAATGGGCTCTACCTGAAGAAGTACTATGCCTAGGCTTACCACTTTTTCTTGTATATTAATGTATGTATTTTTATGTACATTAGGTTGTTAGTTTCATTTTTTATACTATCTGTTGGTTGTTGCAGATGTCTTCCGAGATGTATGTAGGTTTTGCTGATGGCACCAGCCGTCACACTTGTAACCTGGCTTCGGAAGCATGGGTTATTTACTCCCCCTCAGGACAGCTTGTTGCCGCTGGTGGCACTTGTCTAGGTCCTGCTTCCAATAATGTTGCTTAATATAGGGCTGTAATTGAGCTCCTATGGGATGCCTTGTCATGAGGCATCACCTAGCTAGAAGTCCGTTTGGATTCTCAATTGGTTATTTCCCAGCTCAATCGAGCTTACCAGGTGCGTAATCCTACATTGTTACGTCAGTTCATGCAAATACGTTTACTGGAAAGACATTTTGAAGTTATTACTTTTAATCACATTCCACGAAACCAAAATTCATTAACTGATGCATATGCTAATTATATTTTGGACTGGCATCTCACACACATTCCATAAAATATACAGCAAATACATAAGAAACATTTGTAAATAAGCTGACAACCAAACACAAATATATATATATATATATGTAAATATCTGTTCATACATAGGATAGGTCAATTCTGACCCGTAGATCCCATCATGTACAAAATATACAAAAAGTGGATCAACATCCATCAAAATGCTCTAGCACTAAGATTTCCCGCCATGGCCACTGGGACCTGGTTGGTCCCCATGATCTCTGTGCCCCCCGGCTTCCTCAGCCTCCTCGGCTTTGGTAGCCTCCACTGCATCTCTATATACACATACTGCTCTGGCTACCCGTCTGAAAAGATGTAGCCAGGCTGGTGGAACCCCAACTACTGACTCCTGCATAGCTACAGGGAGATGCTCTATCCGTATCGTAGGTACTCGCTCGGTCAGCCTACCTAGCTTCGCCTCGAGTACCGTGATCAATCCTGGGTCTCCCCCTGCAACAAGACGTACAAAGGTATGTGGGTGCCCTACAGGGCAGACCGGTCCAATATCTGCATTTTGACACATAAAGAGGGTTTAGACTTGTGCATATGTATATATCCTATCATTTTAAAATCCATAAAAATTTGATAAGGATAAAAAATAAAAAATAAAAAATGACTTACCCATCTCTCCCCTACTCCTCCTGGAGGGAGGACTAGGTCAGGATCACCTCAGAAATCTAATCCAGTGTATGGAAACTACTCCAATGCCGGCACCTGCCGTTCCCACCATGAATAGAAATCATCATAATACATGCTCTGTACTACATCTCCTCCTCCTTGACGGAAGAAGATATCTCCCCACCGGCTCAGCCTCGGCTGCCGTGGATGATGGACCTGTAAGGGTATCGCAGGGCTCATAGCTGGCACCCTCTCAAAGAAGAATGCTACCAATATACTAGCATAGCCAAAGTTCTTCTGTCTCCCCCTCCTACAGTCAGACAATTGCCTCCTCATGATGGGGGCAATCCCTATACACCAATCAAAGAGTGTGCCTCTAAAGCAGTCCACCGCCACTCTCATCTGAGTCCTGGTGGCCATGTGTAATCTTGCCGACCCTGCAAGTCTCACTATAGTACTGGCCAATACCTGTAATGCAAGATCCTGATTATCTGCTATGAGAGCGCTGCTACCTTTCTTTTGAGTACCCGGCCTGCAGAATACATCGACATAGTTCTGGACACTCAAGGGGTCCCCACCCCTGCCAGTGCCCTCCAGGTTCACCGGTGCTCCCCGATGTGATAACTCGGTAATGAAATAGATGTCCTGTGTGTTAAGCTCCAAAGTCTCACGCTGGATATTGAACATCCCCAGGTCATGGTCCCAGTAATGGACTAAGAACTCTAATATGCGGACATTGGCCCACATGGGTGATGTGCAAAAGAACTTGAGCAGCCCACTATTCCGCAATGCTTGGATGGTAGGCGGGCTTTGGAGAGCCACTTGGTCCATCATCTTATGTTCCCTCTCCCTCCACTCCAGCACCATGTTTTCCCTGGCAAATAAACATAGTTTAATTTAGTATTTCACCATAAAAATTTAAAAATTTTGACCAATTTTAAAGCTTTTATCTAATGTGCAGCATGCGCGACTGTCCATTGGGACAAGTCGCGAGTCATTCACGAATTCCCTATGCAGCAACTCGCGCATGAAGCACGTATTCGCGGCTTTCATGCGTAGCAACCCGTGAATACACTTTGCTATTTTTCATTTTGATGAAATGAACTGAATTGACCATCAATTTTAAAATTTGTTTGGATGAAAATGAAGAGCTCAGGGTGTAGAGTTACCTATAGCTGACGGATCTGAATTCCGACGGTCCAATTGTCCACGAAAAGCGATCAAAGATAGAGGGTAAAATTTCCTTTTTTGGTTCAAAAAGTGCAAATGGTAAGAAATGATTTGATTTTCAAACTATTAATAGAAAAAATATTTCGTTAAGTGGGTCTTTGTCTATAGTTTGAAACGTCAATTGACTAATATTACCCCTTTTGTACCTTGGAACATTTTTACCTACTTTTACAAAGTGTTGATGCTTCTATAGGGTGGTTTTTGCTCTTTCCAGCACTTGTTGGCATTTTATCACTCTACATTAACCTTAGTACTCAACATTTTTGCCACGGACTATGGTATTTTAAGCCATTAGTCCCTTGTCTCTACCATTGTTCTTCTGTGGCTAGGATCCCTTTTTTGAGTATCATTCTTATATGCCATTGCCATCCTTTGGTACTCATTCCGTCACTGTTTCAGGCCCAGGGGTCTCCTCATAGCTATTTTTCACGCCAAATAGAGCTTCTTATGAATCTCTCTTTACAAGCTATCCCTTTATAGGACTCCCCGCCCTTATGGAGTTTCTTTAGGCCCAGGTCTGACTCCTTCAAAACAGACTTGACTGCTGAGTTATCTCGTCCGTTCAAGCTCGTTAAGAATATGTGAACGGGCATCCGCATTGGTGGTAGGTTATCTCTTTCTCGGACCATGTGGAATAATACGAGAAAGGATCACTCTCTTTTCTTCGGAATTGAGAAGAGTATTCTCAGGTATAGGTTTATCACTTTTCCGGACTTGAGGGACTAAATTTACGGAAAAGGAATGCCCGGTTTGAGCTTAGTTTTCTCTTTTTCGTGCTTTGGACCCAAACATGAAAAAGATTCCGAGTGTACTTTGTGTCTTTGTCACGCTCGTTAAACACTAAAGAACAAAGCAATGAGTTTATTGTTGTAAGCCCCATTTCTCATAACCAAATGGATCTTTCCGAGTGATCTTGCTTTCCTTCACACTCGTAAAACTCAAGCTATTTTATGCTGGTATGGAAGGAGCGTTGGGTAGGTGGTAATTTAACCTTTTTCGGACCTTCCTGACTAAGTACGAAAAAGGTTCACCTTTTCTTCTTTGGAAGTTAAGAGAGTTATTTTGTGGTTTGTTTTATACTTTTTCGGCCTCAAGAGACTAAATTGGACGAAAAAGGACCCCCCTGGAGTCTTCTTTGGCATTTTCAGACTCTCTAAATGTGAAAATACCGCATGAGCATGTACTAGTTCAGGCTCATTAAATCCACGGATCAATGTATCAAGCATTATTTTCCCATCTCTTCAAGCTTGTTAAAAAATGAAGAGGGAACTGAGTTTACTTTCCTGGACTCGTTGAAACATAACAGGGAAGGTAAGGAAGAAGTTTTCTCTTGTTTTCAGTAATTGTAGCTTGTCATCCTTGAACATAGCACTCTTTGCTTTCCGATATCCATGTTTCAGTATACACTTGTGTTCAACTATCACTTTGAGTCTTGACTCCTCCTCTTGTCCATTATACCTGGGGAATCTGTTCATGTCTCCTACATGACAGATAAGTCTAGTTGTTCTATCTATCCGTTGTATGCTTCCTTGGGTCATCTCTGTGTCATGCTCACTATTCAAGGATTATACCTAATGTCTGATCTATCACCTGATCCTATCATTGTTATATCTATTATCCATTTACTTGTGTCTACCTTCTATTTTCCCAGTTCCTAGTCACTCTTGTGATCCGTTGAAGGATCCATTGCCTTCCTTATCACAGTATGGTTCTGTTTCAGCACCTCCTGATGACAAAGACCTAGAATTTTGACGATGGTACCTTTGGATTCACTTTAATCATTGGTGAACTCCTTTGCTTCAGTTGTCAATTATCATCTATTGGTTGACAAACTGTTGAATCCTTTCCATGTTCGACTTCAGCTTACCCTTATTCACATGGCTTGGATTGTACTGGTTCTTTGGGATCTTTTATGAAGACCTTAGTTCCTCACTCATGAACTAAGTTGTGCAAGACTATGTTCCAGTTCTATCTCCAGCTTCCAGATATTTGAAGACTCATCATTATTGTATTGTGGCTTCGATCCACCTTTGTAAATATGTGGTTTTTACCCGTATCATATGATGTACTCAAATATTGTAAAGGAGCTAGTGTTCCAGTAAATTGAACATAGCATCCTTAGATGTAAATTTGTATATGACATTACTATGTATTTTTTTCAGGTACTCCTGCTCCACTGGACTTCTGAGTTTTCTCCTGAGTTAAATATTATAATGTATTTCGTCCATCGTTCCCCTCTGACCTCACACATTAGGGGGCATCTGTTATACACTTGAATGACACCTCTCCGTCCGAGTGCTGATATCCCTCATGTCGGCACACAAAAGGAAAATTATGTATTGAGGTTGCCCATATTCAATATACCTTGGCTTATGATGAAGTACATTCCCTATATACCCAGCTGGTTACTTTGCCATTTTGCCATGATGAGTTGTATTCGCGACTCTCTATATGGACAACTCGCGCATCATTCGCGAGTCTCCTATACAGCAAGTCGCGAATCCTTGTATTCGCGGGTTTCTCTTCTATATAGTCGTGAATCATTCACGGGTTTCTCTACTACAGACCCGCGAATGATTTCCTCAACATCAAAACATAAAACCTCGCGCTAATGGAAGATTAGTTTACTCATTTAACTTAATCTTCTTAACTGCCACAACCTCCCTAACCTTCGAGAACTGCCTCATTTCATTCATATAAATAGAGTCCTTGGGGAGGGGGTTTGATAGTCATACTTGGAGAGCAAAGTTATGCTGGTGGATTGTCTACAGAAATCTTTGGAGCAGAGAAACTCAGAGTCCTTTGGTGACAAAGGAGTCCTTGTTCAGACATTGGGTTGTAACCTAAACTCTTTCTATTATTGTTAATAAAGATATTACTTCTTCCATATGTGTTTCATATCTTGTAGATTGTTAAATGTTTACATTTCAATTTGATATATGATTTTCCTAACCTGCATCTATATATATGAATCATCTTGTATCTGGAAGAGTGTTTGTTAACAGGTGAAAGAGGAACTATCCTGGAGACTTTGGAAGAGGATCAGAGAGGGAGAAGATAGAAAGGATCAGCCTTCGTTTAATACAAGTAAGTCCTTCTACTTTCCTATTTCCTATTCTATACTTTTAGAGTCAAATTGTCTGCAAGCAATGAGTATGTTGGTAACCCCCCAGACCTAGGTTATTAGGTGAATTATCCTGTAAAACATCTTCCCTTCAAACAATTTGGTTAGGGCATCAAACATAGCTTTAGGTGTCTTTAGGCGGGAAACTTGTGGTATGAGATGATCCTTGATAGAATCAGCAATGATTCTCTTTTCCATAACCAACTTCTTCTTATGCAAGGCCTTAGCCTCATCTCCCTCTAGAACTAGAACCTCCTCATGGATGTAGGAGTCTAACTCATTCTCTTCTAGGACCAGGGAGATCCTATACTTCCAAGCTCGCAATTTATCAGCTCCCTCAATATTTTCATCAAGCTTGGTATGATGAGACATCTTAACTAAGAACCTCAAATGGAAATACAAAATATTTTAGATCTTACCAGGTCAAGATGTCAGATCTGAATTTTGAGCTGAAATCCTGTAGAGCTAGTTCATGAGCAAATTAGGGTTTTTCTTTTCCAGAGTTCTATCCAACCAAATTCTTTGAAATTGATCCCTAACTTCAATTTTGGGGAGGAGATCAATCCAAATCTGGGATCGCTGAAAAATTCCTCTTCTGTGAAAAGCCCTAATTTCCAGCAGTAGTGTTGGGTCCAAAACTAAAAACCCTCAGAATTGGATTCTGCATCAACATAAATATGTGCCCTAAGGAGGAGAGTTATTCCACCTTACTTTTTCTGAAAATCTATGGAGAGAGACCCACAAAGTAGGAATCCCTAGTTCCCACAGTTGCACAGTGTCTTCTTCTCAGGTTACCTCTGATACCATGTTAGTTTTTCAACATTCAAGCTAGCATTATGTTAGGATCTTTAACTGAGAGAACAACAAGTACAGCAATCAAACACAAGAGACAATGAACACAGTGTTTTTCCTCGAAGAAATCATAAATGGAGAAACCCCACAACTTCCTCAGAGATAGAATCAACACAAAAGGTAAAACCACAAAACAGTAAGATTCTCTCTTGATAGCAATAACCTTCTTCTTGTCTAGCACCAGTGTCTTCTCCTTCCCCAACTATGTGCTACATTTGAGTGTGCTTGTGATGTGTGCTAAATAGAGAGTCCATCTCTCTATTTATACTAATCCCGGAATGACTAAAACCCTACTAGGGCCAACCTCTCCTAGGAGAGTCTAATAACCGTAGTGCCCCGGAACTGTGGGGACTTTAACCCTTAGACAATAGGAGGGTTACCCACAATGACTTGACATGACTTTTTTACATTATTGATTCTCCCGATCGAAACATCGAGGCATGACATAACATGATAAAATCCTGGAATAAACATCGAGTTACAATAGATAAGAAATACAAGTGAATACATTCCAAAGTTACAATTACATAAACAACTTCTAGATCATGAGCCTTGTGTCCTCTCTTATCCCTATCATTGTGGGTCATTTGAGCTTGATATCCCCCATCATAGGATCTTAGAGGCCACCTCATCCACAAATCTCTCAACCATTCCTATCCATTGAGCCTTATAAATACAAGCTCATGTCCATGGTTGAGGGGAGAACTATAGAGGTATTGTTATGCTGTTGGATTGACCACTTAGCCCAAGCCATTGGAGAGCATAGAGAGCTAAGTTGGAGCTTATGGGGATGAAGTTTTGGTTTCATGGAGATGCATGTCAACACTAAGGCTTAATTGGTTGTAAACTTCTCCATTTTATTATAATGCAAAGCTAATTTCCATCCCACATTACTATTGTTACTTGATTTCACATGTAAATGTTGTTGGATTCCTTAGTCACTAACGTGGATTAATAGATTATGTTCTAGTAGATTTGATGTGTTTGTGTGTTTAATCTAATTGCAGGTACACAGGTTTACTGTTAAAGCAGGCATTCCAGGTATCTACGATATCCAGGGAGGGTCTCATCCCAGCGGAGTCATCAAATTGTAAGCAGGAATATTTCACCTTCTGCGGAAAGAAGTTGTTCCTATGGTCTGAATGGTTCAAATCCAGAACAAATGAACAACAAAGTTCCATGGTTTTAGGGCTTGCCCTATAATCCAAAAACCCCATCAAAACTCAAAATGAAGACTATGAAAGGAAAGAGTAAGGTTTTAGCTATTACCTGCAACTAACGTCGCTCAAATTTGATGGTGGAAACTCCTGGTATCAGCTGCTAAAGATCTGACTAGGAAAATTCTCCAAATGCTCTCCACTGTAGGTAAATAGTAAAATGATTTTATTTTTACTATTTACATGACTTATATACACATTTTTAGGGTTTGATATACTATAGTTTTGATTTAAAATCACTTTTTATTCGAAATTTATCTATCATAATCCCTTAATGTTCGTCATGAGCGCATTTAATGCTTGTTTTTAAGTCGATTGCAGGATAGGAGCACTATAGCAAAAATATTTGGGAGTTTGTTTATGACTTTTTCGTACTTCCATAAAACAGAAAAATTCGATGAGCATTTGTTACGATACTTTGGTCACGCTCCTTAAACCTAGTATCAAAGGTTCGAGTTTGTTTCTGATTCTTTCCAGACTCATAAAAAAAATTGACATTGTGTCAAGAAACCTATGGAGTCTTCTTTCACTCTTTTTCAAGCTCCTTAAACACAAAAAGATTGTCAAGTCTTTTTTCGATTCTTTCAAGGATCGTAAAAATTTACATTGTGTAAAGAAACCTCATGGAGTCCTCTTTAAACTCTTTTTAGGATCCCTAAATATGAAAATATTTTCGAGTGATATTGTCTTCTTCACACTCATTAAAGTATTTGAAGAGTCATCTCTCTGACAGTAAGTTATTTCCTTTTTGGTTCGGACAGACTATTTACGAAAAAGGAACACTCCAGCCAATCATGACTGGAAGAGTTCTCTAAGGTATGATTTTATACTTTTTTGGGACTTAGGGACTAAATCATATGAAAAAGGACCCCTTTGGAGTCTTCTTCTGTAATTGTTCAGACTCTCTAAATGTGAATGATACCGAGTTTTCTTTCATTGGACTCATTAAATTAAACATTGAGAGACCCGTTTTGGGAATGAACCCCTCCTCTCTCAAGTTCATAAAACATATGAGTCTGGACTTGTCTTCGGACAAGCTATATCGAGTGTTTGTTACCCTCTTTGAACTCATAAAACTGAAAATAGGCACTCATCGATCATGATAGGAGAAATGGGAAGGGAATCATTTTTCAAATAAATGGCAATAGTTTGTCATTACCTTTGAACATGGCACTTGTTTTCATATCATGTCAATCAATTGGGTATTCAACTAATCTCCATGACAATCCACTTTCATGAGTCATGCCACTCCTTTGAGTCTTTCAAAATAATGCATTTTCCACTGTCGCATTATGTGTCCATCCTATCTAGTCATGCTGCCAAGTCTTCTATCGTTCCTCCCGATGTTCAAAGGGAAGTTGAAGAAGTTTACCTCTGCAGTCAAAATAGTCTTTGTGTCAGTACTTTTGAGTCAGTCCTATAGTTACTACATTCACATCATTCCATAACTATGTTCCAAGTTTTGTGTCGTCGATGTGGGACTCGTCATGCCCCTCCCTCGATGATACTATTCCCATCGACATTAGCTCATCATCTGAGAAATAGTCTTAGAAACAAAAACTTTGTACCTTAAGATCTATATTCCTTAATGACATATTCTCTCACTCTTGACATAGGTTCACATCATTGGCCTTTAATCAACAGAATTGACTAGGTGTTCAACATAAGGACATCTATTCGCACTCAGTAGATTGTACTAGGGTACCTTGCGAATCATTGACATCAATGGTGATCTCCCTCACACTTGTTAATGGTTCACATCATTGACCAGTAATCAAGTGGTTTCTGCCATGTTCGACTTCAAATCATTGTAATCACATGGATAGAATCATACTTTGTAGAAGACTAGATGAAGACCCTAGGTATTTGTTTAAAGATCTCATTGCTTTTCCCCAGGATGCGATGGAGTTTTGTATATCTAGCATGGATCCACATTTTTATGGTCATGGCTATGCTCAAATTTGCATCTAGATGACATAGATCTACATTGTATGTCTGGTATCTATGTCCAAGTTTGAGTCCTCTATCACATGGATCTACGTTGTATTCTAGTAGCCATGCTTTTTTATTCCTCCCATGGATCTACCTTGTATTGGTCTACAACCATGAGTTGATTACTTGTGTCTATGAGTCAAAAATATTGATGTACTATAGATTCCTACTTGACTGCATGCTTCGATCAAGCTAACATTTTCACCTCGTAGTGACGACTTGTTCTCTCAAAGCTCTCATTTATCATATCCCTATAAGACTCATGCTTTGAGGGGCATCCTGTTATACCAAAATCTTGTCACCACCATGTGATAATAACTTTGACTTACATATTTTCCCTTAAATCCCAGCACTTGGAGAGAAAAGCCATGTTGATTGTCAATCTTTCATAAAAAGACTCAGCACCACGCTTTCCTCGTTATCCATGAGCAGTACCTTGATTTCACCTCCTGTACCTTGTTTACCATAAGCGGTGTCACCCCTTATATCCTTTGGCCCATAAGCATTTTTAACCTGAACTGCTCTGTCATAAGAGGCAAATGGCGGTACCCTGGGTAAAATGGGAAAAAAGAGAGGTTTCTTGAGGCTTCTAGATCATGAGCCTCATGAATATTTTGTCCCTATTATTGTGGGTCAGTTGAGCTCAATATTTCCCATCATAGGATCTTAGAGGCCACCTCATCCACAAATCTCTCAACCATTCCTATCCATTGAGCCTTATAAATACAAGCTCATGTCCATGGTTGAGGGGAGAACTATAGAGGTATTGTTATGCTATTGGATTGATCACTTGGCCCAAGACATTGGAGAGAATAGAGAGCTAAGTTGGAGCTGATGGGGATGAAGTGTTTGTTTCATGGAGATGCATGTCAATACTAAGGCTTAATTGGCTGTAAAGTTCTCCATTTTATTCTAATGCAAAGTTGATCTCCGTCCCACATTACTGTTGTTGTTTTATTTCACATGTAAATGTTGTTGTATTCCTTAGTCACTAACATGGATTAATAGACTATGCTATGGTATCTTTGATGTGTTTGTGTGTTTAATCTGATTGCAGGTACACATGTTTACTATCGAAGCAGGAATTCCAGGTATCTACGATATCCAAGGAGGGTCTTCATCCTTTGTCATTCATTTGTTCTGGATGTAAACCATTTAGACCAGAGGAATAGCTTTTGTCCATAGAGGTTGAAATATTCCTACTTACAGAAATCACACTTCACATCCATGTGATGTACTTCCCACTGCTTCGAAGCTGCAAGGGCTAGAGCTAGCCTTATGGAGTCCATCTTTGCCATTGGTGCAAAGGTTTCATTGTAGTCAATACCATGTACTTGTGAGTATCCCTTGGCTACCAATATTTCTTTATATTTCAAAGGTGAACCATCAGTAGCAAAATTAGTCTTGAATACCCACTTACATTGAACTAGATTCCTCCCTAGGGGAAGAGCAAACAGTTCCCAAGTGTTGTTCTTTTGGAGCGAGCTGAATTCTTCTTTCATGGATGTTTTCCATCTTGTATCATGTGCTGCAAATTCACATATATGTGGATCTTATTCAACCATAATATATCACTTCTCAACAAGTAGAATATCTTTCACACAAAGGGCACTCTCAAATTGAGATCTAGTCCTCCTAGTATCATTAGGATTTCCAACTAGTTCCCCAGCTGCACGAATGGTTTTTGCTGCCCATTTTGGTCTTGTAGGACTGTTATGATCTGAAATTAAATCATAATTATCAGAAATATTAGAATCAGCAAACTAATTAGTCTCTTCACTTACAATCAATGGTTTTGGTGATGAAGAGGACTCTCCAACTTCAACTGCTGCTAAAGGCTCTTCTTCGAACTGAATAAATTTTTCAATGAAATATTTGTTAGTAATCAATTTTATCAGCTTGTACCCTTTTGAATCTTCAGAATACCCAACAAATAGGCACTCTTGGCTTTGGGGTTGCAAATCCTTCCTCTTTTCAGTTGGAATTCTAGCTCAAGCCTTTGAGCCAAAATTCCTGAAATGGGTCACATCTGTCTTGTGCCCACTCCAATATTATAAATGAGTAATACCATCAATATGCTTATGAGGAACCCTATTTTGGATGTAGTATGCACATTTGATATCCTCAGCCCAAAATTTTGGTGGAAAAGTTTTAGCCTCCATCATGCAGGTTTCCATCTCTTTCAGTGATATGTTCTTTCTCTCAGCAACACCATTTTGTTGTGCTATGTAAGGGATCGAATGATGCATCTAGATACCTACATATTTACAATAATGAATGAACTCATACTTGACATATTCACCACCGTTTTCATATTTGAGGATATTGAGTCTCCTCCCATACTGGTTCTCAACCAACACTCGAAAGACCTTGAAGAGGTCAAAAACTTCAGACTTGTGCTTTAGGAAATAGACCCAACAAAACATGGAAAAGTCATCTATGAAGTTGAGTGCATATTTGGCTTGAATCATGGAAATATGAGGGAATGGACCATGAATGTCACTATGGATCAACTCAAGAGGTGCAGAGGTTCTCTCATGACTAGCTCTTTCATACTTGTTATCTGGGTGTTTTCCTAGGATACAACCTTGACAGACTCCCTTAGAAAACTTGATCTTAGGTAACCATATTACCATATATTTTTCACTCAAGTCAGAAATATACTTTAGTTCATATGGCCAAATATTTCATGCTAAAGTTTGCTTGCTTCATTAGCATGAATAAGAAGAGCAGAGGGGTTTGAGTAGGGTATAAAATGGGAAAACTTGTATACATTCGAAGTGTGATCAACAACACCTTTTTCTATGAATTTACCATTCAAAATATTAGTGATTTCAACATCATCAGGGGAGAAGATAAACTTCTTTGGAGACCTGGTGTGAGCCATCTGATACACTGACAAGAGATTAGAGGCAAGACCTGGAACATACAACACATTATTGAAATTACCATGGTCAAGTTCAATCCTACCCTTCCCCGAATTGTCAGTGAGAGAGTCATCTCCCAAAAATATTGATGTACCTTTCAACATTTCAATAGAGGAGAATGTATCCCTTGTCGAAACTAGATGTCTAGAAGATCCATAATCAATGATGAAGCTAGGTGAGCTTGATGTGCCAGAAACCAAGACATGTACTCTCTCTCTGTCATCTGAATTTGATCCTCCTTCCCTCTTCTTTGAGCAATCAAGAAGGGAGATGTTATTCTTCTCCAGGATTTGGGTCAACATGTCAATTTGATTCTTCATACAAGAGCTCTTAGGATGATAGCCCTTACTACAATATGTGCACTTGCTCATTTATCCTTTATTCTTCTTCTTCTTGGAGTTCTTCTTGGAGCCTTGGGGCTCCTCTTAATACTTTGCCTTGTCTCTCTTTTTCTCAAGTGGATTTTTAGGTTTTTTCTTTCCTTTTGAATCCACCCTTGAAGCTCTAGCAACCAAATATTGGCCTTTGGAAGGTTTGATGGTGCCCATCATCACCAATTTATCTTGCTCCCGTGTGAGGGATTCCATGAACTCTACAAGCTTAGGCATCTTCCAAGCTCATGGTGTCAACTTGGTGGCATCGAAGGTTGAAACAAACACTGAGTAGTTAGGACCAAGATTAGATAGTATGGCCAAGACTATTTTCTCTTCCTTCTTTTCGATCCCATACTGTTTTAGCTACAAAACAAGGGCCTTAAACTTGGAAAAGTAGAGTCACAATGATTCAAAGCTACTAGGACTCAAGGAGATCAGCTCATTCTCGATTTGATTTCCTCTCATCTCATTTGTATTTCCAAAAATATCTACAATATTCTCCCAAACCTCATTAGGTGATGTCAATCCATCAAGATGAAAGAGGAGGTCTCTTGAAATGCTCAGACACAAAAGATCATAGTCCTCATCCCTCCTGTTGTGCCATTTAATTTTCTCTACAGCTGCATTGGGCTCTGGCTTAGTTTCCATGGTAACCATGTAGAGACCTTTTTCTCTCAAAAATATCTCTATCTCAGCTTTCCACTCAAAAAAATTTAATGGAGTCAAGATGATCTTCTGAGATTGGTCCATAGCTCAGAAACTGTTCCCTCCAGTCAGCAGAATGTGCTCCTAGTCAAGATGTCAAACCTGAAATATAAATATGGAAGGAGAGAAATTGAACTACAAAATATCTAATACCATGTGGAAATTGAACCCAAGTGATAGAACAATTACACTCACAAAATTGCTAATCAAACATGCAAACTTCACACCAAAGAAGACCGAAATTGGAGCATAACACTAATATGTATTGAGTAAGTGTAAAATAGCCAACCTTATGAAGTAATAGGATGCTCAAATATATAATTACATGAGTGGTTTGAAAGCATAAGGATGCTATTCGAATTGGTCAAAAATAAGGCTTACCAAAACTAGTCAAATCCCCCATAGGTGCATAAAGCAGTTTCCAAATATATGAAGATGCTCATGAATTTGCTAAGGAAAGTGGGAAAGATAAAGAGTGAAGGAAAGACAAATAATTCATGCTTTTATTTGGATAAAAAGAGAGCAGATGATTTGGGAAAAGACAAGGCTGTTACACCTAGACAAGCTTTTCCTTTTGCCTTAAAACTGTTGTACAGGAAGGCATCTTTCAGAAAAAGCATAAATACACTTTAGTAACCACGAATAAAAGAATACTTGATAAAATTGGTTCCAGGATGTTTCCCAAGCACTCGATGACCCATTTTTAACATGTGTTGACTTGTAGGACATGTCGAAGACAACTAGCATAGAATGGAATCTAGGAATCTAGGTAATAAGACATAAATGATTAATTAATGTCAAATTCGGGTAACTATGGGTTGATTATTATAACACATAGCTCTCTGAAAAGTCGCATCGATGTTAATTATACCAAAGGAATTCTCCTATAGGAAAAGGTGCCCCAGGATGTTCTGAAGGAAGTCTTTAACTGGTCAAAGTTTGTAACCAGAACCTGATTGTATCCTGAAAAGCCATCAAGCAGAGAAAAAATATATGTACCCGAAACTGTTTGCAATATTTGTTCCATCAATGGAACATGATATTTATCCTTTTCGGATGCTTTATTGAGGTTTTGAAATTCCACATAGAGTCTGATTTCTCCACTTTTCTTGTGAACATGAACCAAATTGGAAATCCACTATGTGTGTCTGACATGGAATATAATTATGGCTTTCAAGAGCTTCTCAAGCTCTTTCTTTATATATGGTTTGAGACTTGGATGCATATTTATCAAATTTTGTTGATAAGGTATTGCATCGGGGTTTAGTGGTATATTGTGTTCCATAATGGAAGAATCAAAGGTTTTAAGGTTGTCATAGGTCCATTCGAAAACATATTCATATTCTTTGCATAATTTCAGTAAAGATCTCTCCTGTTCATGAGAACAAGCAAGCCCTATATTAATGAGCTGAGGGTTTTTCTCAGTACCTAGATTAACAGTCTTATGATTTAGAGTGGAACTCTGTCTTTTGTGATTTGGATTCCCTTTGAAATTATATTACAAATCATAGATTCTCTCTTAACTGAGGACTGACTTGGGAATCAAATTAGAAGGAAAGGTATTATCTGATAGATACTTTTCATGTTCGACTTCATTTATAGAAAAATATTTGAAAGTATCCTAAGCTATGAGGAAGTCTAATATATGGACATCATCATCAAATATATTCCAACTAGTTATGTTATCAGGTATGGAAGGCTTGTACATAATTTCTATGGAAAAGGTATTGAGAGAGAGGACTTCGGGTGGGATGAACCTAGATGCAGTATTGGCTAACAGGTCTGCATCAAAATTTTGGGAGGTTGGGACAGATTTAATGTTAAAAGGCTTTGAATGAGCTCATCCCGTCCCTTGCTAATTTATGATAATTCAAAATATGAGGGGATAAACAATGGATAAAAATATGATAATTCAAAATATGAGGGGATTTGACTATAATTTACAAGTCTCCATAACATTGAATAATGTCATCTCCCAACTCTATTTCTTTCTTGAGCCCTTGTACCAAGGATTCATATTCTGCAATGTTATTGGTGCACTTTAATTCTAGTATGCAAGTGATCATCCATTTGGCACCTTTGGGATTGATAAGCACACAACCTACACCAATGCCATATTTGGACTTAGATCCATCAAAAAGAGTGTCCATGATGAAAATCCTAATCTAAAATTGGTATTAACATGATATACATTATGTACAATTTCACCAGCAAATGGAATAACTTTACAATTATCAATTTTCAACTGTTTATCAATATTTTGATTTGGGGGAGTGTTAGTAGGAAAATCACAAAAGTAAGAATCAACAATGTAGTGTTCAATGACTGTGTTCACAAATACTGTTGGTTCAGCTGGATCAGTTAGATCCATTACTGTATTCTTCATGAGAGGCTCTCTATTGATCTTGATATGATATGGCCTCTTGTTGTATGGTAGACACAAATGGGACCATCCTGTAGAAAAATATCCTTTGAGTTTCCCAGACCAGTATCTGTTAACCACATTCCATATGTCTCAGGAACATCGACCACCAGAATATCCATAGTCTGGTGTATCCTAGGATCAAAAGACAATGTTTAAAGAAATTTTTTTAACTCCCCTAATACTTTCACTCTAGACCTGTCTAAATGTACTGTCTATGTAGGGAAAGACTCCCACGTCGCATTTAACTTTATACACACAGACACAGGCATAGAATTTGAGGATCCCCCAGAATTGATCATACAATTGTGGACGTTTCTATTGAAAATCTAAAAAGTCAACAAGAAGGTTGAGACTCTTTTTGTACCAGACTTTTGGGACTTAAGCTTTGCTCAAATTTATAAGTTATGATTCCAAGATTCTCTATATTTATTCAAGACTATATTCTTAGGTAAAATTTCTCTAATGGATGGTATCTTGAGCAGTTCAAACAAAGAGATATTATCTTTTTCCCGCTTTAGATTGTCTACTAAATTTTATTCAACTTCAGATATTACCTTTTCTTTTATTGGGACTATTTTACATGTTCCCTGAGCAGATGTCATTGGTGGAATGTCCTGTGATGTTGAGCATTTTATCCGCATGTTGTAGAAATTTTTCAGATCAAAAACCACTTTTGTTTCTCCCTCCTCTTCTTCTACTATAGGAAAATCTGAAAAATAATTAATAGTATTCACATATGGATCATGTTCATCAGTAGGAGGAATCATTTTTGTATCTTCCTATCTAGTACCATTATGTACTATCTGAGGGGTGGAATTCAAGGCTTTAAATATAGAATAGATCTTGTCAGAGGTGAGTGTCTCTCCATGGTTTGGAGGAGGTTGGTTTAATGGAGGCTGGTAAGGTCTTCTAGGTGGTGGCCTTGCTTGACGTCTATTGTTTCCCTGGTTATCACTACTAGCTCTTTTACGATCTATCATGTCATTGGAAATTTTTTGTAGCAACTTCTTCATGTTATCCATTTCGTAAGGGTCTTTGTATAGAGTTGTAGGTTTAGGAACATGCACTTTCCACCTCTTGGATGTCGAAGGTTGTGCTGGTTATTTTTCAGGATTGTCTTTAATACCATACATATACTTTTCTACTATGACATCCTCTTCAAAGGATGCTTGCATAGTTATCTTATGAGCATATTTGAACCACATGGAAATAGTTGTAGGTAAACCCTTAATATAGTAGGCTATTAACAATTCATCAACAAGAAGGACTGTAATAGGAATCTTGTTCTTCATACAGTAAAACCTTTGGTTGAAATATTTAACTCCTTCTTTTGATTTTATCCTGAGAGAATAAAATTCTATGAAAAGGTATTTTTTGGTACTATTATCTCCAAAATTTTGGAGGAATAGTTCCTCAAATTGTTGCCAAGAATTTATAGAAGTAGCTTCTAAATAAAAATACCAAGTCGATGCTTGTACCTCAAAAGAGTAAGGAAATAATCTACATACCACATCCTCATGAATTACATTCCTTAGTATAATAGCTTGCATATAATTCTTAATGTGATCTTCCGCAGGGATCCTATGGTCTGGATTGAACCTAGGAAGCCATTTCTCAGAGTTCTTTAGCAATTTGTGTAATTATCCATGGATATGGACTGCGTCCAATTCAAGCCAAGTCCTATTAAGATCGTCATCCATTGGTCTTTCAGGTGGACCTTCTGAAGATTCTGAGGAATTCTCGCTCTCTGATGACTCTTTAAACGAATATGGGGATGAAGGAAGTGGTACTCTAACAAGATGGTTGTAAAGGAGTGGATATTCTGGTGGTTGTTCTGTATTTTCTAATGATGGAGTAGCTTGAGCTTAAGGGGTCTCTCCTTTTGGAATGATGTTTTGAGTAGGAGAAATAAGAGTCAAAAGAGAAGAATATAAAGTGTTTATGAGACTACGAATGGTCTCAGTTCCTGGTTCCACCCTTGCAGCAATATCATTACTATTTTTTCTCCACTGTTCAAAAGTGAGAAATCCACTATTGGGTGGTGTGAAAATATTTTCAATGGGTGTTTTTGAAACTGGGGTGGTAGGGAAGGGTGAGTGACCCTCTGTAGGATGAGTTGTAGACATAGAAGCTTGAACGTGGCTTATAGTGAGGATGGGTGATCTAGGATGGGGAGGTTTATTAGTGTGTTGTTGTGACATTTTTCATAATTTCCCTCCTTCTAGCACCATTTGTTCATGAACCAATTTGTAGGTTGCTAGATAAAACTACAAGGAAATCAATAGAAGGAAAAAGTCCAACCAGAAATGCTTTGAATCAATCCCACACAGATGTGATCCTATGCTCAAGTTGTTTTGGATGACTAATTCCTATGGATATAAGGCCTCCACTGGCACAATGGTTTGTCAGATCAAGAAACATCTGTTCTTAGGACAGGTGAGAAAATATTCAAAGTAACTTATTCCTAGACTAACTGTTTAAGAAAAAATTAAACAGGGTGAAAAGTGGACTTAATATTGGACAGTTGCAAAATATAATAGGCAACAAAATTTTATTACTCAACGTACAAACATGAAAATGAAGATCAATCCCTTTATCCAACTTCAAATCAATCTTATAAAAAACATTACAAAAAATTATTCAAATGTCATTGATATACAACATGTCCAAGAGGCAATACTAATTGACAAATTAGTACCAGATATGAATAACTAATCATCAATTGTAAACTAGTTCATGTAGATAAAAAAAAAGACATGTGTTTAACATACATTCAACATGTCAATTGAGTAAGGAAAAATAAATATATGGATCAACACATTAATAGATACAACCAATAATTAGCATGCCATAAAGATGAAAGAATGACTAGAATTCATTAAGGACATTTAATGAACAACCATGAAACATAGCATAAAATAACTGTAATTTTATTAACTTGCAAAAATCATAAGCTTTCTTTTTATGCGACTTGGAAATTTTTTCTTTATTATACTCCTAGGCTTAATCTCCAAAATTCCTCCTCTACTTGGGAAAATCCTTCCCTTTAAATAATATTACAAATTTTACAAAAAATGGAAAATTCCCAAGATGTGGAATTACAAAATCATGTAGTTTCAATATTTTCCAAGTGTGAAACACCACTTGGAATCTAAGTCCATCAAATCATCAATATCTTGATACTTTGCATGCTCTAGGTGCACTTTTGTTCTATGGATTCGGGATGCAATCTCCATCTTCTTGACTTTCTTCCACTCTCCAAGGTACACCTATATCTTGACCATTGCATCATTAGGTATCTCGATCCACCTCATGATCTCCTATAAAGTGAGCTGGATTACCCCTTGAATCTGCTCCTTAGATGCAACAAAATTCCATTCAATTTCCTCTAATTTGAGCTTAGGGGGAAGTGCATGGTCAATCAGATATAGAGAAGGAAATTCTAGAAAACTAAGCTAAGTTTCAACAACTATCCACCTGCATTTGCATGTCTCCTATCCATCTTTGATGATGGATTCAACTGCATCACAGATGCTCTCCCAGGTCTCAATTGTAACTTCGGTATTATTGGTTCAAAGTTTATCCATCACTGGAAATTCATGTGGCCTATCTATGATGTGTTTTTGCCAATCTAATATTTTGTCAAACACCTTGGCTGCTACCATTCTTTGAGTATGATGATCTTCCAGGACATTAGATTGTCATTTGAATGAATTGTATAATTTCTGCATTTCATTGAAACCCACATACAAATTGACCATAGACTGATAGAATTGGTCATTAACTCTACATGACAACTGCTTGAATTCTTCAATTGTTAATCTGGAGAAAGATCAAGTAGATGAAGCTAACTGTGATTCCTTCAGCTGTTTCTCAAGTGTAGCAATGGTGTCTCCATGTTGTTCATTGAGAACATTTGAATTCCCAAGTCGATGCTTGAGATATTCATTTTTATTGTGCAATTGTTTCAGTTTCTCTTCATGCTCCTATTTCAGGAGATGGACTTTTTGTTCATGGTCTGCTTCAACTGACACCAAATCTTGTTTGATCTTTTGGATCTATTGTTCTTTATCTAAAAGTTCTTTATTTAGCTGTGACACTGAATCATAATTAGCTCCTGCAAATTCCCCCATGGAAGTTGTTGTGTCTAAATCCCCTTGTTTGATGTCAGGGGAATATATCTTCCAAATGACATGATTAAGGGAATGCACCTACTTGATTGTTCCTTCCCTTTTCCTCTTAGTTCTGTTCTTCATTATTGCATTGTATTTTTGTTCCAAAAATAGTTTCCTAAGGAGACCACAACATTCTCACCAAAATCTACCATTCCTTCAAAAGTTGAAATGGTTTCCTTTTGGGGGGTGACCAAGGGATCAGGTTGAGATTGGGAAACTTGGATTCCACACTAATGGGTGAAATAAAAATGGGAGAAGTGGGAAAAATAGATAGAAGCGATGAAGAATAAGTGAGGATAGGGGTATCAATCTGGGGCAAAAGAGTTGTATAAATGGAGGGGATTTATACTTGGTCAAATTGAATATATGTATATGTTGGAGTAGTGTGGGATGGATGGCAGGTGAATGAAATAGGTGGAGAGGATGGAGAATTCATATTGGGAACTTCTGCCAATACTGATGGGTCTCTAGTGGTATCCTCAAGAACTGGTTTCAAATTTAAATCGAAAAAGAAAACTAAAAGAATCAAGAATAAAAAATACTTTCAGAAAACTCTGTACTAAGAATTGAAGATGTCATAGAGGTGAGGATATTCACACGGCATGTTGCAGTCCCATCTTCTTTCTCTAGGTCACTATAAATTTCATGAATTTAATTTTTAGGATGTGGTGGAGGTTCTACCTATTAAACTGGAGGGATATGCATAGGCACTTTCTCTTGATGAGAAAGTTGAGTTGGTATTGCCGGTTGTTCTTCTCTGGGTACTTCCTGAGGTATGTGTTGTGTTTGAGCAACTAGTGCTTCTAGTAACTGTACCTGTTGAAGAACAAGATGAGTTATTTGTTTCTTAGGCTGTGGTTAAGCCTCTTCATTTTGTGTCTTCAGTGGAGAACTGAGCTTTTAAATATTTCTCTTGAGCTCCTCCACTTTATGAAAATTTTTCAACATTTGTGAAGGTTGTGTCCTTCTAGGATTTTCCATGAAAGCTTTACCTTTATCTTTTAATTGAGAAACAAGAGAAGAATAAGAGCTTGTTTCCTGATCTTTTTCTTCCTTTTCTATATTTTTCATCTAAACACTAATACACAATATCAAAATTGTGACAGTTTTTTGTTGTTATTTCCACATTTTTTCATCTCAATTGCGACAATAACGGTTGCAATGTTTCGTGGCCCTTATTTCGTGGATATAACGTTGAACTTTATAAGACGTCGATATAGAGATGAAAAATGGACTCCACGTGTCTTCTATATGGTGGCCTTGAAATTGATTTTTTTAAATTCATTTTCTAAGTTTCTTCACTCTATTGACAAATTTGTCATCCCTATAACGACGAAAATATGGCAAAAAAATGTTAGGAAAAATTTGGTTTCCACAAAAAATCGTGGAGCACTTTCTACGAACATTTGTATCTCTATCGACGAATTCTAGAATTTGAACAGAATTTTCTTCCATGCATTCATTGCTCTATCAACAAATTTGCCGTCCCTATAACAACGAAAATATGGCCAAAAACTGCTAGGAAAAATTTTGTTTCCATGAAAAACCATGGAACACTTGCGACGAACTTTGTCTCTCGATCGACGAATTCTAGAATTTGAACAGAAATTTATTCCACACAAAACCATGGAAAACCAATCACTTTCGATGAAATATTCAATTTCAAATGGTAATTTTTCCACGAAACGTTGTCTCTATAGCGACGGTATTCCTAGAAATCCACCCTGGGTTTCAACGATTTTGTAATACCTGTGATGAAAGTTTGTCCATATTGAGACGAAAGTTTGAGGTTTAAAAAAAAATTTAAAAACCATGGAAGGGCACCTTCCTTTCCACGGTTTTGGATCTTCAATAAGTGCTTGTGAAAAAATACATACTATATTTTAAATAAAAATAAATGGATAAAATATAACACAGGAAAGGTGATTTATAGAAAAGAAACATATCGGGAAAGTAAGATATGGGAAAAAACATATTGAACTAAAAGGGAAAAAATAAATGGGAAGTTCAGGGGGGAGGTCAAAAAGTGTTAACTGACTCTAAAAAATAAGGCATAATGATTTAAAAAGTACCTAAAGTGGCCCTAAGCACCCTAATTATTGCCTCAAAAACTGTTTTCCCATTAGGATGCACAAATTCATAATAATTGGCTAAAATACATAATTAGAGGCTAAAGTGGCACCTCTTAGAGCGGATTCTATGACAAGGTAGGAGGGTACATCTATCAAAATACCATCGATAAAATATGTTGTAAGAACCATAGGGATCGTATAAACATTAATTAAAAGATATTCTAGGCACCACTGAGCGCTGATTTCTATGATAAGGTATGGGGGGTACATCTATAAAAAATACCATCGATAAAAGACGTAGGCACCACTGGGCTCAGATCAAATTATTGTGATTCAAAATTAGGTTAAGCGCAGTGGGGCTTAAAGATCCCACAAGGGCTTGGAAGGATTCCCACATATCTTTGAAGAATCCCGTAGAGGCCTATAGATACCTGCAGAAGCTTAAAGAAGCCCACAAGTCAGATGTAAAGGAAGCCCATGTTTTGAAGATGAAGGGAGCTTGAGCTTTAAAGACTGACGAATCCTGCATGTGTAAATGAAGCCAGATAAGGTCAATCCCACAATTTTTGGAAGAGATGAAAATGAAAAAATGATCCTTCTTATTCAACCACCTCAAGCATGGCCAAAATCGGTCAAAGTTAGCACCAGATATGCCCGAAAGAAAAAAAAAAGTCCCTTGAGCACATGATAGGAGATAGACATGTTAATCAACAAAAAATTGACAACTTATTTCTATTATTTTACTATGCATGATCTCATATAACAAAAAATTCATCATAGATCACCTTTTGGCATTGATCATAAGCAGGATGCATAGTTGAACATGCAATTTGTAGTTTAGAGACCGTATCATAATTTCCTTGAAACACTCCTCGTGAAATATCATCACTTGCTATACTACATATGAAGAGCTACTAGTGATAATTCATCATACTACAAAAAACATAAAGTGCATTGAATTCGTCTTTATTGAATAATAAATAAATAAATAAAAATAACTCAGCCCCTAGGGAAAAAGAGTAGTTGTTCACCTAGAAAATCTGTGTAGGATCTTTGTAGTGCCAACTGGTGGTAAGTTGTTTTGATGTTGCTCATTATTGGAAGAGGTGAATATGAAAAGTTGATCCTTCTAATGCAACCACATCAAGCATGGCCAAAATTGGTCAAGTTAGTATCAAATGTGCCCATAAGATAAAAATAGTCTCCTAAGAACATGATGGGAAAGAGACATGTAAGTCAACAAAAAATTGACAACTTTTCTATTCTATTACTAGGAATGATCTCATGTAGAAAAAAATCATCATAAATTACCTTTTGGCACTGAGAAGTAGGTTGCACGGTTGAGCATGCAATTTGCAGTTTAGAAACCATATCATAATTTCATTGGAGGCACTCCTCATGTAATAACATCACTTTATCTTCTACCTTTGAAGGTATAGACATATGAATTTATGGTCCACATGTGTGCCATGCAACAACTGAAAGTTTATCATCACGGTAATCAAAATGTGTAAAATAGTGCAACCAATAACCAGTGTTAATCATTTAAAGTGACATTTATCATTTGATTTCCAGATCTGTGTATGTGATAGCATAGATATAAAATACTAACTTAATGAAAATTTAGTGCCAAGCTAACCATAATGTTATTATCATTCACTTGATCATGTATGTAAGCTCTGAAATATAAAATCATCAATTCCCTTATCATCACCCATCTCTCAATACCAATAATTAGTACTAAGAAAATACAAAACAATACTCAGTAAAATAATGTCAAAATTATATCACTGTGCATTCAGAGATGTAAGGTTCCATATCTCAGTAAAAAATCAAACTTACATTTACCTAGAAAACTAATGCGAATAGGGAAGAAAACTAATCAAATCAATAAGATATATTTTACAAAATAAATCACCATCTGAATAGTTTGAAATACTAACTTGTTTTATGTTTTGAGTGTGCACAAAAGGCGGCTAGGGCCTACGAGGTCTGCAATACATATTGCAGACCTGTATTTGATAAAGGAGAGGGATTAGATTGTGGGAGTAGCAGGTCTACATTTTTAGGGTTTTACACAAAACTTCTTTTTTTAGGGCTTTCTTTTTCTGATAAAATAAAAGTTACAAAAGCACATAAAAATTAAGTCTAAAACCTAAGAGAAACACAAATAACCTAAGAATAATATTTACAAGTATACAACTCAGAAAATTTAGTTTTGAAAGATAGATGAAGAATTAGGGTTTGAAAAATTAAAATTTCTTAACGTAGGGTTTCATCATGCCAAAATTATAGGAAGAAGGGCCAAAAAAGCCTAATTTATTCTACGTAATTTTTCTTCTATTTTTCTACGTTACTAAGAAGCATTTTTGTTTTATGTAGAAGGTTGTCTCCTAGTTTGGATGATAGTCTAAAAGTAGTTATTTACTATTGGTTGTATCTCTTGTATATTAATAGAATGAAATAGAATTTAAGGATAAAGAAAAACACATTAAGGATAAAGAACATGTCAAAACCCTTACCTTATCATTGTCCTTTCACCAGATCCATTCACCCATACAAATTGATAAGAGTTGTCCACAAGATGCATTTCCATCACCAAGACCTGCATAAATCATGAAAGACAAAATTTTTATATGAGTAAATAATATATAAGCAAATAAATAGTCATTTAAATTTAAAGGCTTGCAGAAATTAATGAACTATGAAATGTTATCTTTATTAACTTTTTTTTAAGAAATAGACATGTATTTAAAAATTTACAACCATCTTTAATACATAGTAATAAAAGAGTATTTATACCTTATTGAGATCCTCTCTGTTTTGAGAACAGTTTTATATTTTCTATTGAACAGGGCCAACCACATGAAGGTGGAAGCTCATATGGCCCCTCTCCCCCTCCCCCTCACATCGCTCTCAATTCCCCATACCCAATAAATGATGTTGTTTACATAGAAAACATATAAACATTCATGCATAACTAGGTTAGTCATCAAAACATATAAACATAAAAACATTGAACCATAATGAGGTAATTCATATAAATAATGTTTTAGACTAATAACATCGATATACATGCAAATACAGGTCATATGTTTATACATCTACTTTTTTTTTATTTCTGTTTTTTGCATTGTAATAACTGATGATAATTGGAATAGTATCATCATAATTTGGTGGAATATCTACAAATATATGTCCTTATAGTGTTTGTGTTTCCATACCCTCATGTATCATACTTCTTGTACGTCATTGAGTAGGGCGTGGAGGTAGTTCTGAAGGGGCGTGAACTGTAACAACAAAAATGGGCATATGTTGAAATATTATTGAAATTAATAGTTCATCATTTTGATTAAAATTACGATATTTCTCTTTACCTATCTATGTAGCTGTGACATCTAGTGTGTTAATTGTTTCTCTACTTGCTAATTCCTCTTGCGGTTCACCCTCCTGAGCTTCATGGTCTTCCATTGAAAGAAGAAAATTTATAACTATACGTCAACAAATAAATATCTATAATCACAATAGATATTTTTATTTCCAAAGTACACATACCAGAATGGACACTCTGCTCCCCAGTATCATGGGACATACACACCCCAACATCAATTGGTATGTGCCAAGTACCGCTGGATTCACTGTTGCGGTTGCACTGTTGCTTAAAATAAAACATAAATATTTAGTTATGTGTGATATAATAAAAAATGAATAGAATTTAATAGTATACTGCAATGATGTCCTTATTTATTTTATTTACCTGCATCTGCGTCATTGGGGAGGTTGGATTCTACCCCAAGATTTTTCGATATTCAATGACACTTTTAAAACCATACTTAAACCAAGATTTAGGTCTTCCTCAGTGGCAGCATCTTGGAATGTATTTCCCTACAATGCATAACGCATACAAAATTTCCAGTATCAAAAACAAATATTTTTTCGCTACTTTCAAATAAATATTTCCCATAGTTAATCATTTAATTCTTACGATTCATGCTCATAGTTTTCTATAGCTGCTCTGGCCCAGTCTATGTTTCCCATGCTTTTCCACTCTATAATTGGTTACTTTGGAGGTGTCTGGTATCCTATATATAAAAATTTTGAAAAATGGTAGATATCATAATTCTTTCTTAAAACAAAAAAGAAAAAAAATAAATGAGCATATTTCACTAAAAATATTATATGTGTTGTACCTTGCTTTTCCAGACCGTGGTTGTTTTCCTTGTCTTTTTAGCAAGTTATCCTTTCCATACTCTATGAGTGCCTTCCACTCTTTCTACGGAACCATGGGATAGTGCTCATGCTTGAGGTCAAGTTGCAATTTATCCCTATATTGGGACCTGGTATATTTTAAATTCTCATCGGCTAACTTTGCAACCACTTTCTTGTTGAATGTATTGTCAAACAAGTTTACCATGTGGTCTATCAATACATCGCTCTTTGCACTATATTGGATATTCCACCCTATGCAAATGGTGGGGCCAAACAGCTCCAATGATTTGTCATTCAAATTCCTATAGAAAACATTGTTTCTTGTACAAACGTGTAATCCATTAATTTATAATAATTTAAGCGTATGTCCATTTCAATTTCATGATTCAAATGAATAAATTAATTAATAAATACCTGCAATCTTTTGAATCTTGATCGGAACACAAGCTTCATCCATGAGAAAGGTGATATCTAGTGATCTGGTGCTTTTAACTCATGCTTCTCCCAAAAACAATTCCTGGTCATCTATAGTAGGTTCATCTCTGGATCCATGTGGAGTCCTAGGATTCGCCTCATCATGCTCTGACATGTCATGCTGATCAAAATCGGTGCCCTCATCAATGGATTCGAGGCCAACCAGAGGAGTGTCAAAAATCCTCATTGGTACATTGCTTTGTCAGTGTTGTTGCTGCATTAGAGCAACATTGCTACCTATACCTGTCTTGGCAGTTTCTCTAGTCACGGGTTGTAAAACCTCCTACAAACGAAAAAACTTTACTTTATCAGATCCCTTGGAAAAATAGAAAACATAATATCAGATATGAAATCATGTCATAGCTTAAAAAAATATGTGAATATGCCACTTACCCCATAATATTTTATTTGTTCTTTTAGCTCTTCAATCCTTTCCCTAATATCCTCTGTCATGGGCCTTATGCAATCCAAGGAAATCATTTCTATGTTTGACTTTTTCAGAGCATTATTTATAGTATCCATAGGGTCTATGGAATAGTAAATTTCATCCTCAAGCTCCTCATCACCCACATAAAGTGCACTGGACTAAATTCATCAAAAAATAAAATTAAGAAAAACAATTTTAACATCATTCAAACATTGTTATTGTAATGAAATTTAGTTACTATCAAGAACTAACACTAACCTGATGTGGTGTTATGGTCGGTGACTTCCCACGGTCACCTTGTGCTAATCTACTTCTAGTGGGTGATTTTCCATGGTCATCCTGGACCGTGGAAGCAGTAGGTTCCTTTCCACAGTCCCCACCCTGACATGATAAATCAATCAATAATTTAGCATAAGCACAGAAAAATGTGAATGTCAACAGTGGAAATCGAATGCTAACAGAAAAAATAGAAATGTTTAGTTATTATATTTAACACTTACATGACGAGGCATAGAGTGTGACCTTCCATGGTCACCCTAGACCATGGAAGAAGTAGGTGCCTTTTCACTGGCGCCACCCTGACAGAATAAGTCAATAAATAAACGTTATGAAAATAATTGTAACATAATAAAAAATGAGATATTGCAATAATATTTATTTTTACCTCAGAAGTAGAGGACACGCGTTCTGTTCCATGACGAACATGGATAGACCCCTACCATAGTGTAATAAGGATGTTGTCGCGTGGAAATATTTTTGGGTTGGAGTTTCTATTTATTGTAGTCATATTTAGTTACTATATTTAGTTGAGTCAATAATTGTAACATCAACAAAAATGAGATATTGCAATAATATTTACTTTTAGCTCCAAGGGAGAAGATACATATTCTTCTCCATGGCGATGAGAAGACCCCTTCCACAGTGTAATAAGCATGTTATCATATGGAAATATTCATAATAAGCACAAAAAAAGAGAATGGTAACAATGGAAATTGAATGTTAACAGAAAAAATATCAACATTTAGTTATTATATTTAACACTTACCTGATGGGACACAGAGTGTGACCTTCCACAATCATCGTGGACCATGGAAGTAGAGGACACGTGTTCTGTTCCATGACGACCATGGTTAGACCCCTGCCACAGTGTAATAAGCATGTTGTCACATGGAAATCTTCTGGGGTTGGAGTTTCTAGTTATTGTAGTCATATTTAGTTACTATATTTAGTTGAGTCAATAATTGTAACATAAACAAAAATGAGATATTGCAATAATATTTACTTTTACCTCCTAAGGAGGAGATACATGTTCTACTCCATGGGGATGAGAAGACCCCTACCAAAATGTAATAATCATGTTATCATATGGAAATATTCTTAATAAGCACGACAAAAGCAAACGGTAACAGTGAAAATCAAATGTTAATTGAAAAACCAAAACATTTTGTTATTGACGTCATATTTATTTACTATATTTAACATTTACCTCATGAGGCATAGATTGTGACCTTCCACAGTCACCCTGGACCGTGGAATCAGCATGTGGATTTCCACTGCTACCACCCTAACAAAATAAATCAATCAATAAAAGTTTAGTCAATAATTGTAACATAAAAAAAATGAGATAAGCATAATAGTGTAATAAGCATGTTATCACATGGAAATATTCATAATATGCACAAAAAAAGTGAATGTCAACGGTGGAAATTGAATGTTAACAAAAAAATCAAAACATTTAGTTATTGTAGTCATGTTTAGTTACTATATTTAGCATTTACCTGATGAGTCATAGCGTGTTACCTTCCACGGTTATTCTGGAAGCCACATCTATTCGATTTAAGTTGTAATTGATCAACAACTCTTCACCTGGAAGTATTGTTTTTGTTGCACATACAGATATACGATGTTCTTTGCGTCCCTCAAATTTTCAAGTTGGTTTCTTAGTTGTTGTCACTTGTAGTGTAATATTTATAAATCCAGTAATGTTTCCGGATGATTTTGGTCTCCCATCAATATACATAGTTTCCCCTTTGTTTTTATTATGTTCTGCTAGTTGTATATAATTTGTGGCAACTCTATATCTCCTCATACTTCAAGTATATTGGACCAATATCAACCAGTTATTGTATCTATATAATGGTCTAACATACTCCATCAATTCAGTTACAGTTCCATAGCTGACCTTTATGCCATCCATGGAAAATAGCCCCAATCCATGTAAGGACGAAGGAGCAATGCGATACATCCTCCCATTGAAGATGAAATTTGTGTCCACTTGAGGTAGCTTATTAGGTACCCATCATTGCACTAGATGTCTATACCTCAAGGGACACTCAATGTCACCTATTCTCTCAGCATGATAATTACATGACCCTCAGTTGGCAATAAAATAATACATGCGTCTACAAAATCGTTTCCTTACCTTTTCAAATCTAGTTGATATAGAACCCGTAGATCTAGTACAACATGTATCACTTTCAACCTATCCTAGTATATATTCACCATCACTCGAGGAAGATATATATGATAGATACCTATTTGGTGGTACCTACACTCGATAAAACAAGAATATAAGCTACCAAGCAGATATAATTTAGCATGCAAATATATTTACTTGTAATGTTTTAATATCAAAAGTTTTTTCTTCCCAAAAACTTTACCAAAATCTATTTTTCTCTCAAAGGTGTAATTTATTTTAGAGTTATTTATATTTGAATTATTTTTAAGTATAAGACACAATTTGATTTGGTTTGGAATTTGTTCACAACACGGATATAGAAGTGTGTTTCTTGGGCCACTTGACTAGTTAATGCATGCAAAAAGGTATGGGATTCCCCCTCATATATATCATGTTTGGGATTCAATTTGGAATGGGCGATGGTCATATTGCTTCATTCATGTATTTCCTACCAAAACTCAATGACGTTAGCCTAACACTTCCTCTTCCATAGTGGTTTGATATGCAAGTTTCCTCGTGCAAGGTACTCCTTCTCTAACTATGTGCATGTTTTTTTTTAAATGGGATAACATTGTGAAATGTCAACAAATTTAGACCAATTATAGGTAGTCTTAAGTGGTTTTTCACATGGATACAAATAGGCTGATGTTGGATCCAAAATCGTCTTACACTACCCAAGACCATTTTCTTACCATTGCTACAGTGTTCTGCAATAGGGAATTCCTGAATTTGTTTGGTCATGATGGTATGGTTCAGGCCCGTTCTCTATCAAATGGGTGATCGATGGGTTCAAGGTTGGCATTTGACAGGAAATATGCCTGTCATGGGTCATTTTGCACCTCAAATAAGGCCTATATTTCATATAAATCCTCAAAAAATACGAAGTAAAAAATCAAAACCATAGTAGCAATATTTGAGTATGGATTTGAATACGATTTGGAAAAATACATAACAAACAAATCAAGTACATCTAAAATACAAGAATAGGCATATTATAAATACAAAAACATGCAATTTTGATTTTAAAAAAATAATATTATATGATCATCCTTCCGAATAGTAACATGTCATTCATTATTCATTAGGAACTAACACAAGTAGTAATGAATTATTGATTTCTTGTGAAAATGGATGAGACCTAAAACTATCCTTTCTCTATAGTTTCAACCTCAAATATAAGGGAAACAACAGGAAAAGGTATAGTATATGGAAAAGAATCTCCAGTTTCGATCCGAGATAAGTAAGGGCTCATTGGACCCCATAAAAAGGCTATGTTATTCAAATCCTTATCACTTCAATGGGAGAGTTGCACTAATGATGACCCAACAATATCTAAGGATTTAGAAACAACTAAGCTACATAGAATTGTTGATGGTGGTAGGCATGTATGATAAAGTTGGAAAAAGACTAAGTGGTGAAAAATTGTCCTAAAGCAGTAGTCTTATGAAAATGCCCACCATATTTCATAAGAAGGAGAAAATTCCCTCCATGGCTTGTCATCCCATTATTGGTTGAAGTGTCTATCCAACCATGGCGCCGGTTCTCAGAACAACTCTTTGAGGAAGAAGATACATGCCTCCCAAAAGAAGTTCTTTTTGGTCAAATTAGACAAGTTGCTCTAGGAGAATGCTCACCATAATTTGTAGGTTGAAAGAAATTCCCGCCCCATATGGGAATCCTATAGGTGGTTGTGTTTCTACCTAAACATGTTCTTACTTTAACCTAAAATTACCTGAGGCATAAATTATGGATCTACCAAAATAGGGTCTTAAGCAACTTTTACATCATACCTCAGTAAAATTCCCGTCGAGGAAAGAGAAATTAGTTTCAGAGGATGAAATTGATCTTAATGGATTCATCTAGTTTTCCTCCATCCATTGGATGTATTACACTCCAAGTTTGATGAAAATTTGAAATCACCTTTGCAACCTAGGGTTTAAATAAATTGACTAAGTGTCGAACCACAAGGTTGAAGAGGCATTTGGAAATGCCCGCCAAAGCCTGTCTGAGTGACGATAAATTCATTAGAAGGTTTAGGCATGTTATTTAATGAACTGTCTATCCATCCATGTCCTTAGTTTTTCTTATGGTGACCACATGAGAAAAATACCCGTGGAAATTGAACCCAGGTGTTAGAATAATTACACTCACAAAAATTGCCAATTACACATGCAAATTACATACAAAGGAGACTGAATATGGAGCAGAACACTAATCTGTATTGAATAAGTGTACAATACCCAACCTTGTGAAGTCATAGGATACCATAATAAATAATAACATGAGATATTCGAATGCATTGGGATGCCATTTAAATTGGTCAAAAGCAGGCTTACTAAAACTAAGCAAATCCCCCATAGGTGCATAAAGCAGCTTCCAAATCTGTCTAGGAGCTCATGAATTGGAAAAATCAATTAGGGAGGATAATAGGTGATGGAAGGAAAACTCATACATTCTTTTATTCGGATAAAAGAGTGGAGGATTATGGGGACAAAAAATAAGTTAACTTCACCTAGTCAAACTTTCCCAATTGCCTTAAAACTCAGTAAAAGAAAAATAAAGCAGAAAAAGTAGATATGCGCTAGGAAGGCCAAGAATAAAACAAAAATGATTCCAAGAGGTTTCCCAAGTGCTCCATGACTCAATTTTAGCAAGTTTGACCATCTAGGACATGTGGAGGACAACTTGCATAGAGTGGAATATGGAAACTAGGCAAATAAGACAAAAATGGAGATAATTAATGTCTAAAGTAGCTAACTATGGGTTGATTATTCTAACACCCCCCCTTAAAGCTGACTTATGATTAAAATATCAGAAAATAATAAGGCCTAGAAACAAGGCTTAATCACCCTTTACATTCTGCATGTCCATTTAACCAAGGAAAGAGGTAAAAACCCAATGGGAAAAATCCTCCCTTAAACATGGATAGTAAAACAAAATTTGAAAATATTGTCATCAATCATGCTTCATAGCATGATCAACAATCCCCAGCAATCATTTGATATTGTTGAAAGTATTCTCACAAAAAACTTTGGTGAAGATGTCTACTACTTGTTCTAAAGATAAACAGAAGAGTAGCTGAATGGTGCCATCATGCACAAGTTGTCTAATGTAGTGCATAATGATCTCAATGCGTTTGGTTCTCTGTCTCTGATATGGATCATTGCAGATTCAAATGGTACTCTGATTATCACAATAGATAGTAGTTGAGTATTTTTATTCGAAGCCACACTCACCAAGTAACCCTTGCAACCATAAACATTGAGTTGCTGCATTTACAAATCCTTTGTACTTTGCTTCTATAGATGAGAGTGCAATGGCACTCTATTTCTTGCTTGACCAGCTGATTGGTCCTTCTGCAAGCATGAACACATATCTTGATGTTGAATTTTGATTTGTGTTGTCACCTTCCCAATCACTGTCAGTAAACCCAATCATATAAAGATCAGATTTAGCTTTGTAGAAGATCCCATGAGTCCTTGTTCCCTAAATAAAGTTAAGGATCCTTTTGGCTGCTTTCCAATGGATCTCATGAGGCTGATCCATGTATATTGAAGCCACACTTACTGCATAATAAATATCAGGTAGAGTATGTGTAAGGTACAGCAAACACCCAATCAGTTTCCTATCCAGTGTATTATTTACCATAGGTGAAGAATCTGCTTCTTCAAGCTTAACTCCTGAAAGGAAGGGAGTCTTGCTTGGCTTGAAATATTTCATGTTGAACTTTTTCAAAAAATCCAAAGCATACTTGTACTGATGTACTTTTATTCCATTTTTGGTTTGAGCAATCTCGAGACCCAAGAATTGGCACAATAACCCCAAATCAGTCATAGAAAATGCATGGTTCATTGTATCCTTCAAGGAGGCAATTTCATCCTTTGAGATTCCTGTAATGAGAAGGTCATCTACATACAAGAAAATAATAATCAAAGAACCATGAATAAGATTCAAATAAACATTAGGATAATACTTGCATCCAACAAAATTCAATGATAGCAGAAAGCCATCAATCTTGGCATACCAAGCCCTGGGGGCTTGCTTAAGCCCATACAATGATTTCTTTATCCTGCACACAAGAGATGGATTAGAAACAAAGCCTTGAGGATGATGCATTTAAATATATTCAGTAATATCTCCATTTAGGAAATCACACTTCACATCCATGTGATGTACCTCCCACTGCTTCGAAGCTGCAATGGCTAAGGCTAGTCTGATGGAGTCCATATTTGCCACTGGTGCAAAGGTCTCATTGTAGTCTATGCCATGTACTTGTGAGTATCCCTTACATAAAAATATTGCCTTATATTTCAAATTTTAACCATCAACAACAAACTTGGTTTTGAAAACCCACTTACATTGAACTAGCTCCCTCCCTGGGGGAAGATCAATCAGCTCCCAAGTGTTGTTCTTCTGGAGTGAGATGAATTATTATTTTATGGATGTTTTCCATATTGGATCATGTGCTGCATATTCATATGCCTGTGGGTATGATTCAACCACCATATAGAATTTCTCTGCAAACAAGGGGTCTTTCATACATAGGGCACTCTCAAACTGAGATCTAGTCCTCCTAGAATCACTAGGATTTCTAGCTAGTTCCCCAGCTACATGAATGGTATTTTCTGCCCATTTTGGTCTTGTAGGACTATTAGGATCTAAAATTAAATCATCATTATCAGACATATCAGAATTAGCAAACTCATTTATCTCTTCACTTACATTCAGTGGTTCTGGTGGTGAAGAAGACTCTCCAACTTCAGCTGTTGCTAAAGGATCTTCTTGGAACTGAACACTCCTTTCAATGAAGGATTTTTTTGTGCTCAAATTGATTAGATTTTACCCTTTTGAATCTTTAGAGTACCCATTTTTGGCTTAGGGCATACCCGGGTTCTATACTTTTGTCTTTGCACCAACAAAAGACCCACAGTGTTGGCCCTTTCGGCAACAACCTGTGAACAGGTTACAGTCTCACCCGAAACAGCTATGGGGTGCCGCAGAATCATGTTTCTGCAAGAATAAGAGGGATATTACTGTACCTTTAGATTCTAACAAATGATAATCATAAAATACAGAGCTTTGATATTTACTTATTTAGCTTCGCAGTTAGATAAACAAACAGTTCCTTGCTTAACCCTTTACTGGGAATTCACAGCGAAGTTAGTATTTAGCAATGATCTTACTTATCAGTTATATATTTATCAATGCATAAAATAACATAACAACAACACAACAAAACCACAACACACGATATAACGTGGTTCACCCCCAGTTTAGGGGCTACGTCCACAGAACTGTGTTTTATTCAACTCTTTACAAAAACCACAGTTCTGATCTGCGCACTCAGCTGCAGATCCCTTCAATTCCTCAAAGCTACGCACTAAGCTGCAGATCTTTGTGCACACAGCTGCAGATCTTCTTAATCACCCAAAACCCTCTACGCACATAGCTGCAGAGGTCGTCCACACACAGAGCTGGGACTTAACCTTCCTTACAAAACAGGCCTTAGCTTGGCATCAATTCATCTTACATCAAAAGCCTAAACTGACTTCTTTACAAGAGTGCTTATTTATAGAAGTGCACTTATTACAAAACCATGGGCTTAAACCATGGGCACCCCGAACCCTAAACCCTAGACTTAAAACATGGGTTTATTACAAAAAGAAGGCTTTGAATCAACCCCGACACCCCTAAGACTATTTTGAGTCGTAACTCTGCTTACAAGCTTCCACAAAAACTGTGGAGTTACCAAAATTAAGGACCGTTAAGGTGCACGCCCCAACAGGCCCCTAAGACTCACCAGTGTCTCGTCCTGGGACACTCAGCTACTCGTCTGGTGGGAGAACTTTGCTGGCAAAGATAGCGAACTGCTTGTTGAGGCCATGCATGATATTGTCAGCTGCTTGTTCCTTCTCCACCAGCTCCTGTAATGCTGTCGCTGACGCTTCGCTAGCCTTTTCCTGTGCAAATGCATCGTATTCCTTCAGAACTTTGAGCTCGCTGTCCACAACAGTACTCAATTCCAAGGCCTCGTTGACAAGGGGCTGCATAGAATCTTCCAGTAGTGTTGCTTTTGTTCTGTATGACTCAATCTCCTGCTGGAGTTCCTTGCTTTGTTTTACCTTGAGCATTTTCTGCATAGGGGGCAGGGTCTTAATTTCCACTTTTACCGCGTCCAACTCTGCTTGTCGCTGCTTGATGGTTTCCTGCAACTTTTGTACTTCGGGATTTTCTTGCAATGTTTTCCAGGCGTCGACACTTTCCTCTAGCAGCTTGGCTGCGCTGCCTACAAGATCAAAGATATTCATTGCTAAAGCCTGAATGTCTCTGCGACGCTGCTCCCTGACCTTTAGTGGGCTCTCCAGGATGATGCGTAGTTGAAGCTCCATAATTTGAGCCTCATGTTCTGCTTTGAGCTTCTCTATTTCACTGCAAGTCTGCTGTGCGTAGTCTTTCAACTTGGTACATTAGAGGAAATTTAAACACAAAATGGGCCTTTTAACTTTTATTCAAATTCCATGTCATCATGTGTTAGCCAATGAAATTGATTTAAATTTAAAATACCGTATAGGTCTTAAACAATTTTTTAATATAAATTTGGGGATAGGTATCATAAAAAAAACTACTTTTTTTGTTTGTATTTTTGACATATCTCCCTACGTTTTTACTCAAATTTCGATCGGGAGAGCTCGTTGGATGCGGAATTAAATTACACATCCAACGAGTACCCACTCGGCATACTTTTAATGAACCACGCTACCCCAAAAATAAGAAATACCTGAAAAAATGGAATGATGACATCATTATTTCATTTTTTCAGGTATTTCTTGTTTTTGTGGTGGCGGGGTCCGTCAAAAGTATGCCGAGTTGGTACTCGTTGGATGCAAAATTTAATTCCACATCCAACGAGCTCTCTCGATCAAAATTTGAGTAAAAACACAGGGAGATATGTCAAAAATACAAACAAAAAAGTAGTTTTTTTATTTTCTTCCTCCAAAATTAATAAATATTATTTTATTATTTTAACTATTATTTTATTAGTTCATTTTAGGAGGCCCATTTTGAGTTGAAATTTCCTCTAATGATTCTTTTCTCCGGCTCTTCCTCAGCCTGTATGTCGAAACCAGGAAGAATTCGACATGCCTCATCCAATACTCGCGCCAATGTGACCTGCTTATGTTCTGCGTTGCTCTTCCTCTGCTCTGCTTCCTTCAATTGCGCTTCGAGGCTCTCGCTCTGCTTCATGGTATTTTCCAATCGTATCTGTGAGTAGTTGTCCCATGCTTGGATCTCCTTCATGATCGCTACTTGGCAGAGATGCAACTCCGTCATGGACATATTGGTGTAATCGATTCCAACTATCATGCTCATCTTTGAGCAAGATGTTGCGTCAATTATTATGAGTGTTGCACTTGACACTTGTCCCCTGTTTTCTCTAGCTGACCATTGTCTTGTGTCTGGATGTGCACTTACTGGGGTAGACTAACCTGGGACAGGAATACTCGAGCTAGGGTTACTTTCAGACTGCGACGGGTTCTCAGGGATAATAGGTCTTCGCTGCGGGGTTACCGGAGGATTTCCAACATAAGGGGTTTCTTCAGGCTCTGAGGCTGCTGGACTTACTGGGTTAGACTCGGTATTCTGACCTAGGGTATAGGACTCAAAATTTCTCTTATACCTTTTGCCACTTCGTAGCAAACCACTTTGCTCGTCGAAGGTACTTTCACTTGCAAACATAGGTTAGTAATACTAAATCTAACAATCTGATTCAATGAGCGATATACCTTTTTCAGGCAATAGCATTTTAATTCTCAAACTAAATGAATTCAAGTACTTACCGCTTGGTCCTTTGAAGTACTGTTGTTCAGCTTCGCTGAAGGACGTACTTGTCTCAATGGTGAACTCCATCACAAATGCTTCAAGGTTTCGCATTGTCCAGAATCAACAGCTCAAGATATCTCGTTGTTCACCCTTTTTAATATATTAATTCTTACGGGGGTCCAATCAGGAAACTGACCTTCTTGGAAGTTCGTCCTTCTCTCTGTTAACCTGGATAACCATCGGTGCAACTCTATGTGGATACTACCAAAGAAAATTTCATAAACATAAAAAAAAATGTACCTTTGTAAAAAGTCATTTGAACTACGACGTGGATCTTTGTTCTCTTGTACAACAAAGTTCAGATAAGTCTCTTCAATCCAATCACTGATTTCTTTCACTAAGGGTCTCCAAAACATAGCCCTCGAGGTACGATGTAATCCCCTCTTGAGTAGATACTGAGTTCAACCGAAAACAGAACCAATTTGTTGGGCTTAGGGCAGACCCGGGTTCTATACTTTTGTCTTCGTACCAACAAAAGACCCACAGTGTTGGCCCTTTCGGCAACAACCTGCGAACAAGTTGCAGTCTCACCCGAAACAGCTATGGGGTGCCGCAGAATCAGATTTCTGCAAGCAGAAGAGGGATATTACTGTACCTTTAGCTTCTAACAAATGATAATCATAAAAGACAGAGCTTTGATATTTACTTATTTAGCTTCGCAGTTAGATAAACAAACAATTCCTTGCTTAACCCTTTACTGGGAATTCACATCGAAGTTAGTATTTAGCAGTGATCTTACTTATCAGTTATATATTTATCAATGCATAAAAGAACATAACAACAACACAACAAAACCACAACACACGATATAATGTGGTTCACCCCCAGTTTAGGGGCTACGTCCACAGAACTGTGTTTTATTCAACTCTTTACAAAAACCACAGTTCTGATCTGCGCACTCAGCTGCAGATCCCTTCAATTCCTCAAAGCTACGCACTAAGCTGCAGATCTCTACGCACACAGCTACAGATCTTCTTAATCACCCAAAACCCTCTGTGCACATAGCTGCAGAGGTCGTCAACGCACATAGCTGGGACTTAACCTTCCTTACAAAATAGGCCTTAGCTTCGCATCAATTCATCTTACATCAAAAGCCTAAACTGACTTCTTTACAAGAGTGCTTATTTATATAAGTGCACTTATTACAAAACCATGGGCTTAAACCATGGGCACCCCGAACCCTAAACCCTGGACTTAAACCATGGGTTTATTACAAAAAGAAGGATTTGACTCAACCTCGACACCCCTAAGACTATTTTGAGTCGCAACTCCGCTTACAAGCTTCCACAAAAACCACAGAGTTACCAAAATTAAGGACCGTTAAGGTGCGCGCCCCAACAACCCAACAAATAGAAACTCTTGGCTTTGGGGCTGCAAGGCCTTCCTCTTTTCTGTTGGAATTCTATCCCAACCCCTTGAGCCACAAATCCTGAAATGGGTCACATATGTCTTGTGCCCACTCCATGCTTCAAATGGAGTCATACCATCAAGATGTTTATGAGGAACCCTATTCTGGATATAGGCTGCACAGTTTATAGCTTCCACCCAAAAATTTGGTGGAAAAGTCTTAGCCTCCATCATGCAAGTTGCCATCTCTTTCAGTGATCTGTTCTTCCTCTCAGCAACACCATTTTTCCATGGTGCGTAAGGGATAGAATGCTACATCTAAATACCTACATCTGCACAATATTGAATGAACTCAGACTTGACATACTCACCACCATTATCAGATCGGAGGACCTTGAGTTTCCTCCTAGACTAGTTTTCAACCAAATCCTTAAGGACTTTGAAGAGGCCAAAAACTTCAGACTTCTGTTTCAGGAAGTAAACCCAACAGAACCTGGAAAAGTCATCTATGAATGTCAATGCATATTTGTCTTGAATCATTGACATATGAGGAAATGTGCCAGCAACATCAATGTGGATCAACTCAATAGGTGCAGAGGTTCTCTCATGACTAGCTTTCTCAAATTTATGCTCTAGGTGTTTTCCTAAGATGCAACCTTGACAGACTCCTTTGGAAAACTTAATCTTTGGTAACCCTATGACCATTTTTTTTTCACTAAGATCAGAAATATACTTATAGTTAAGATGGCCAAATCTTTCATGCCAAACCTTTCTTGCCTCATTAGCATTAATCAGAAGAGCAGAGGGGTTTGAGTAGGGTAGAAAATGTGAAAACATGTATACCTTCGAAGTGTGATTTGCAACTCCTTTTGGAATGACTTTACCACTTGAGATCTCTGTGATCTCAACTTCCTCAGGGGAGAATATGACCTTCTTTGGATACTCTATGTGGGTTATCTGATACAATGATAAGAGGTTAGAGGCAAGACCTGGAACATACAATACATTGCTGAGCTTACCATGGTCAAGATCAATCCTCCCTTTGCCCAAACTTTCAGTGAGAGAGTCATCTCCTAGTACTATTGGTGGACCTTTCGAAATGTCAAGTGAGGTGAATTCCTCCTTGGTCGAAACCATATGTCTTGAAGCTCCAGAATCAATGATGAAACTAGGTGTGCTTGATGTGCCAGCAACCAATGCATGAACTCTCTCTCTGTCTTCTGAATTTGATCCTCCTTCCCTCTTCTTTGAGCTATCAGGAAGGGAAATGCCATTCTTCTCCAAGAGTTGGGTCAGCATGTCAATTTGCTTCTTCATGCAGGATCTTTTAGGATGATTTCCATTACTGCAGTATGCGCACTTTCTCATTTCTCCTTTGTTCTTCTTCTTCTCGAGGTTCTTCTTGGAACCTTGGGGCTCCTATGGAGACTTGTTCTTGTCTCTCTTTTGCTCAGGTGGCTTCCTAGATTTCTTCTTGCCTTTTGAATCCACCCTCAAATCTCCAAAAACTAGAGCTTAGTCTTTGAAAGGTTTGATGGTTCCCATCATCACATGTTTATCTTGTTCTTATGTGAGAGATTCCATGAACTCTACAAGTTTAGGCATCTTCTAGGCTCGAACTGTCAACTTGGTGGCATGTAAGGTAAAAAAAAACACTGAATAGTCAAGGCCAATCTTTTACAGTATGGCCAAAACTAGTTTCTCCTCCTTCTTTTCGATTCCACACTATTTTAGCTGCAAAACAAGGGCTTTAAACTTGGAAAAATAGAGTTGCAGGGATTTGAAGCTACTAGGACTCAAGGAGATCAATTCATTCTCAATTTGATGTCCTCTCATCTCATTTTTTTTAACAAAAATCTCAACAAGCTTCTCCCATACTTCATTTGGTGATGTCAATCCATCAAGATGGAAAAGGAGGTCTTTAGATATGCTCAGACACAGGAGACCATAGGCCTCATCCCTCCTGTTGTGCCATTTAATTTTCTCTGCAGCTACATTGGGATTTGCTTCTATTACCATAGTCACTCTGTAGAGGCCTTTCACTCTCAACAGTATCTTCATCTCTGCTTTCCATTCAAAGTAATTAAATGGAGTCAAGATTATCTTCTAAGATTGATCCATAGCTCAGAAATTGTCCCTTCAGTCAGCATAATGTTCCTAGTCAATGATGTCAAAACTTAAATAAAAATATGGAAGGAGATAAATTGATCTACAAGGCTCTGATACCATGTGGAAATGGAACCCAGGTGTTAGAACAATTACACTCACAAAAATTGCCAATCACACATGCAAATTACACACAAAGGAGACTGAATATGGAGCTGAACACTAATCTGTATTGAATAAGTGTACAATAGCCAAACTTGTGAAGTCATAGGATTCCACAATAAATAATTACATGAGAGATTCTAATGCATTGGAATTCCATTCGAATTGGTCAAAAGCAGGATTACTAAAACTAAGCAAATCCCCCATAGGTGCATAAAGCAGCTTCCAAATCTGTCTAGGAGCTCATGAATTAGAAAAATCAAATAGGGAGGATAATAGGTGATGGAAGGAAAAATCATACATGCTTTTATTAGGAGAAAAGAGTGGAGGATGATGGGGAAAAAAAACAAGTTAACTTCACCTAGTCAAACTTTCCCAATTTCCTTAAAACTCAATAAAAGAAGCAATAAAGCAGAAAAAGTAGATATGCACTAGGAAGGCCAGGAATAAATAATAAATGATTCCAAGAGGTTTCCCAAGTGCTCCATGACTCATTTTTAGCAAGTTTGACCATCTAGGACATGTGGAGGACAACTTGCATAGAGTGGAATATGGAAACTAGGAAAATAAGACAAAAATGGAGATAATTAATGTCTAAGGTAGCTAACTATGGTTTGATTATTCTAACAATACCAGCCTACCAAAAGAGGTAAAAAAATTATCTTGCATATCTAAAAATATGAAAAATTGACTGACTGTTGAAAACAGGAGGTTGAGAGCCCACTTGGAAATGCATGCCAGAGTCAGCTCTTTAATTGATAAATTCATCAGATGTTATGGGTCCATTCTTTTACGATTCTGGCATCCACTCATGATCTCATTTTCCCTCTGGGTGTTCACACATGTGAGATATGAGTCTCCCAAAATGCCTTTTGGCGTAGTAATGACTAGGGTCTGACAAAATTGACTAAGTGTTGAATTGAGCAGTTTGAAAGACCATTTTAAAGTGACTTCCATAGAGTGTGTGTTTGTTAGTAAGGTTTTAAAGTGACATGGTATTGTTCCTAGTTGAGGTGGATACCTAGCCATACCCTCAGTTTGTTTAAATATGGTCAATATGTGAAAAATGTTAGAATAATCAACCCATAGTTAGCTACCTTAGACATTAATTTAATTATTTTTGTCTTATTTGCCTAGTTCATGTGTCCCACCTTATGCAAGTTGTCATTTACCAATCCATAGTGGTCAAAATTGCCTATTTTGACTCATGTAGTGCTTGGGAAACCTCAAGGAATCAATTCTACTTTATTCCTGGCCTCCTAGACACCCTTCTGCTTTTTCTGCTTTATTGCCTGCTTTTTCAGTGCTTTAAGGCAATTGGGAAAGTTTGACTAGGTGAGGTTAACTAGTTTTTTGTCCTCCTAATCATCCACTCTTTTCTAATTTGAAAAGCATGTATGATTTGTCATTCCATCACTCTTTATCTTTCCTAAGTGCTTTTTCCAATTCATGAGCTCCGTGACTGATTTGGAAACTACTTTATGCACCTATGGGGGAATTGCTTAATTTTAGTAAGCCTACTTTTGACTAGATTCGAATTGCCTCCTCATGCATTTGAATCCCTTATGTAATTATTTAATGCAGCAACCTATCATGTTACAAGGTTGGCTATTGTACACTGAGTTAATACAGTTTAGTGTTCAGCTCCATTTTCAGTCTCTTTTGTGAGTGATTTTGCATGATCAATTGATAATTGTTGTGAGTAAAATTGTTCTATCACTGGGTTCAATTTCCACATGGTATTAGAGCCATTGTAGATCGATTTATCTCCTTCAAAATTGTTTTGTAGGTTCGACATCAGTGACTAGGAGCCTTCTATAGAGGGGGCTAATTACCTCCTAAATGTCATCATGTAATTATAGTTTAAATGATAAATAAATAGTTAGTTGGAGCGGGTACAACCGCTCCAACCTACCTCATAATGTATAAATAATTACCAAAGATAATGCAAAGACGGATTGGACGTCCCTTCCCATATTTCTTTTTCTTTGATTGCTGTGTATGAACTTAATGCATGCTTGAATGTGATGTTGAAAGCCTAGCTATCAACATTGGCGCCGTTGCCGCCTCTATCTGGTCTGGGTGACAGCAGCAGCGGATGGAGGTGTTCGAACCTAAAGGAGAAGCTGTCGTGAAGATGAAATACTGCTCGTGCTCTGTCCCACCTGTTCCTCTTCTGTATTACGAGTTCTGAATGAGCATGCTTCCATCACTCTGCGCAGGCACGCTGAGTCGGGCGACTGTAATCCCCGAGCTTCGGCCTGTTCCCTTTACCGTGACAGCAGAGTGCGCAGGAAAGAGAAGAGTTCGATTCTGTTGGAGCGTGATAAATGCGCCTGAATATGGATGGAATCGGCGGCCGTTGATCTCTAGAGCCGTCGGCTTGCTGCGCGACCTGTGGGAAAAAGGAGTTACAACGACTCGCCACTATCCGGAGGAGACTAGAGGAGTGGCTGAGGTAAATGGATGGCACAAAGTTTCCCGAGGTAAGGGAAGCCTGTTCTGCGACAAGGCGCGGACTCGGTGAAGGGAGTAGCCTCGAAGGTCAATGGAGGGAGCTGCAGCATGCAGTAGCATGGAGGGGTGGCCAACGGACGCACTCGGGAGAGACTGCGATGGAGACTAGGCGCGAAGACATCGACCGGTTGCGATGGAGGCTAGGCGCGAACGTGGGCATAGAAAATTTGTTAGGGCAGCGTGATGGGGACGGGGAGTGAATGCAGCAGCGCTAAACTGCTGCCTGACACCGACTAGCAATTTCGACCAAGCCACCGACTCGTCATTTCGACCAAGCACCCGACTGATCTGGTCGAACTCCATCGACCCGACTGAGCTGGTCGACCACCATTTCGTCGACCCTGTTCCGACTACGGATTAAAAATTTTGATGCATCATGAGAGGTAACATTATGGAGTTGTTTATTTTGTGTTAAATCCCTTGCCTCCTTGTTGACTGAGCAGTGATTAAAAATATGGTCGATTCTTCTGTGGGTCCAACTCACTTTGGTCGGCATTTCAAGTGGTCGATATGGTCATGTCGGTGGGAGCATGTCGGTTGAAACATGTTGGCTGGAGCAGGTCGGTTGGGTTGGCCAGTGTCTTCAAGTGGTCGATATGCTAATTCTAGAGTAGTCAATGATCACCAAGACCATGCACATTGCAGGAAATTCATACTCTCACGATAGAACCAGATGACGACGATGGCATTCAAGCAAATATCATTCACCTACACAGCGAAGCACTTCAATGAACATGATGACAATGTACCCCTCATTATCAAAATGCTGAAACTGTTCCTAGGTTGTGACCTCGAAAAGCTAGAAGACAGAGAAATGACATAGAAAGTCGAAGAGCCAAAAGGCCCCGCATGCCTGAACCGATGGAGATGCCGGTCAGATGAGCCTGGGTGAGGCTTTAAACCAAAAGGCCTAGTTACGGAAGAATATGGTTTCCCGCTGTTGTGAGAGGATGAGACTTCGATGGACTATTGTCAGATTGAAGATGGAGGCTGAAGAGTAACCAGTCACAAGTAGAGCCTTGTACACATGCATTTTCCTATCAAGCTGGTGGCTGTTGCGGCTGAGTTACCTATGCAGACCGGTATGCATGGTTGATGCAAAGTGAGGACTACTCCGCAGTAGCAGAGACCCAGGACGTTGATGCAGTTTTCTTTGTTTTCTTCGGGACGAAGAAACATTTTGTTTGTGGGGGAGATGTAGAGGGGACTAATTACCTCCTAAATGTCATCATGTAATTATAGTTTAAATGATAAATAAATAGGTAGTTGGAGCGGGTACAACCGCTCCAACCTACCTCATAATGTATAAATAATTACCAAAGATAATGCAAAGACGGATTGGACGTCCCTTCCCATATTTCTTTGTCTTTGATTGCTGTGTATGAACTTAATGCATGCTTGAATGTGATGTTGAAAGCCTAGCTATCAACACCTTCTACTGGCAGCCGGGACAATTTCTAAGCTATGGATCAATATCAGAAGATCATCTTGACTCCCTTCAACTTCTTTGAATGGAAAGAAGAGATCGAGATACTGTTGAGAGTGAAAGGCCTCTATAGGGTGACTATGGCAATAGAAGCAGAGCCCAATGTAGCCGCAGAGAAGATAAAATGGCACAACAGGAGGGATGAGGCCTATGGTCTCCTGTGTCTGAGTATTTCCAGAGACCTCATTTTCCATCTTGATGTATTGACATCATCGAATGAAGTATGGGAGAATCTTACTAATATTTTTGGAAAGAAAGATGAGATGAGGGGACATCAAATCGAAAATGAGCTGATTTCCCTGAGTCCCAATAGCTTTGAATCACTGCAACTCTATTTCTCCAAGTTCAAAGCACTTGTTTTGTAGCTACAACAATGTGGGATCGAAAAGAAGGATGATCATCTAGTCTTGGCCATTCTCTCGAATCTTGGACCTGACTATTCAGTGTTTTTTTTACCTTCTATGCCATAAAGTTGACAGGTCGAACCTAGAATATGCCTAGCCTTGCATATTTCATGGAATCTCTCACACAAGAACAGGACAAGCTGGTGATGGTGGGAACCATCAAACCATCCAAAAACCAAGCTCTGGTTGCTAGAGATTCGAAGGTGGATTCAAAAATCAAAAAGAAAGCTAAAAATCCACCTGAGCAAAAGAGAGACAAGAACAAGTCTCCAGAGAAGCCACAAGGTCCCAAGAAGAACTACCAGAAGAAGAAAAACAAAGGAGAAATGAGCAAGTGCGCATACTGCAATAAGGGCAATCACACTAAAATCTCTTGTATGAAGAAGAAAATAGACATGCTGACCCAACTCCTGGATAAGAATGGCATCTCCCTTCCAAACAGCTCAAAGAAGAGAGAAGGAGGATCAAGTTCAAATGAGAGAGAGAGAGAGTTCATGCATTGGTTGCTGGCACATCAAGCTCACCCGGTTTTATCATTGATTCTGGAGCTTCAAGACACATGGTTTCGACCAAGGAGGCATTCTCCTCACTTGACATGTCGAAAGGACCACCTATAGTACTGGGAGATGACTCTCTCACTGAAATTTTGGGCAAAGGGAGGATTGATCTTGATCATGGTCAGTTCAGCAATGTGTTGTATGTGCCTGGTCTTGCCTCCAACCTCTTATCAATGTACCAGATGACTCACAGTGGGTCTCCAAAGAAGGTCATATTCTCCCCTGATGAAGTTGAGATCACAGAGATCTCAAGTGGTAAAGTCATTGCAAAAGGAGTTGCAAATCATGCTCAAAAGGTATACATGTTCTCACACTTCCTACCCTACTCAAACCCCTCTACTCTTCTGATTCATGCTAATGAGGCAAGCAATCTTTGGCATGAAATATTTGGCCACCTAAATTACAAGTATCTTTCTGATCTTAGTGAAAAAGAGATGGTCATAGGGTTTCCCAAGATAAAACTTTCCAAAGGAGTCTTCCAAGGTTGTATCCTAGGGAAACACCTAGAGCATAAATTTGAGAGAGCTAGTCATGAGAGAAGCTCTGCACCCCTCGAGCTGATCCACAGTGATGTTTCTGGCCCATTCCCTCATATTTCCATGATTCGGGCCAAATATGCATTGAATTTCATAGATGACTTTTCCAGGTATTGCTGGGTTTACTTCCTAAAACACAAGTCTGAAGTTTTTTGCCTCTTCAAAGTCTTTAAGGCTTTGGTTGAAAACCAGTCTGGGAGGAAACTCAAGGTCCTCAGAGCTGACAATGGTGGTGAGTATGTCAAGTATGATTTTATTAATTATTGTGTAGATGTAGGTATTCATATCCAGCATTCTATCCCTTACACACCACAGCAGAATGGTGTTGCTGAGAGGAAGAACAGATCACTGAAGGAGATGGCAACATGCATGATGGAGGCCAAAAATTTTCCACCAAAGTACTGGGAAAAAGCTATAAAATGTGCAGCCTATATCCAGAATAGGGTGCCTCACAAACAGCTTGATGGTATGACTCCTTTCGAATCATGGAGTGGGCACAAGCCAGATGTGACCCATTTCAGGATTTTTGGCTCAAGGGCTTAGGCTAGAATTCCAACAGAAAAGAGAAAGGCTTTGTAGCCCCAAAGCCAAGAGTGCCTATTTTTTGGGTACTCTGAATATTCAAAAGGTTACAAGCTGATAAATTTGAGCACAAAAAAATCCTTCATTGAAAGGTGTGTTCGGTTTCAAGAAGAACCCCTTGCAGCAGTGGAAGTTGGAGAAACCTCTTCACCACCTGAACCTCTGAAAGTAAGTGAAGATTTTGTTGAACATGCTGATTCTGATATTTCTGATAGTGATGAGTTTATTGTAGACCCTAACAGCCCTACAAGGCCAAAATGGGCAGCCAAGACACTACATACAGCAGGAGAGCTAGCTGGGGATCCCAATGACCCAAGGAGGACTATATCTCAATTTGAGAGTGGTCTGTGCATGAAGGATCCTATGTTTGCTGAGAAATTATATTTGATGGTGGAATCAGATCCTCAAACATATGAAGAAGCATCAGGAGATCCAATATGTCAAGCAGCCATGAAGGAAGAGTTCAGCTCACTCCAGAAGAGCAACACATGGGAGCTAGTGGATCTTCCCCTAGGGAGGAAGTTAGTTCAGTGTAAGTGGGTCTACAAGACAAAATTTTCTACTGATGGTTCACCTCTGAAGTACAAGGACAGATTGGTATCCAAGGGCTACTCACAGGTTCATGGCATAGATTACAATGAGACCTTTGCACCAGTGGCAAAGATGGACTCCATCAAGCTAGCCTTAGCCATTGCAGCCTCAAAGCAATGGGAGGTACATCACATGGATGTAAAATGTGCCTTCCTAAATGGATATCTCACTAAAGAGATATATATGCATCATCCTCAAGGATTTTCTACTAACCCTTCTCTTGTGTACAGGTTGAGAAAGTCATTGTATGGGCTAAAGCAAGCCCCCAGGGCTTGGTATGCCAAGATTGATAGCTTCTTGCTATCACTGAATTTTGTTCGGTGCAAATCAGATCCAAATGTATATTTGAAGTTAATTAATGGTTCATTAATTATCATTGTGTTATATGTTGATGACCTCCTCATTACAAGAAGCTCAAAGGATGAGATTGCTTCCTTGAAGGGTGCAATGAACCAAGCCTTCTCCATGACAGACTTGGGGCTCTTAAACCAATTCTTGGGGCTTGATATTTCTCAAACCAAATATGGAATCAAGGTGCACCAGTCCAATTATGCCTTGGATTTGCTGAAGAAATTCAAAATGAAGGACTGCAAACCAAGCAAGACTCCTTTCCTTTCAGGAGTGAAGCTGGAAGAAGCTGATTCTTCACCTATGGTAAACAATACACTGTATAGGAAATTGATTGGATGTTTGTTGTATCTTACATGTACTAGACCTGATATTTCTTATGCAGTAAGTGTGGCTTCTAGATACATGGATCAGCCTCATGAGATCCATTGGAAAGCAGCCAAAAGGATCCTTAACTTTGTTCAGGAAACAAGGACACATGGGATCTTCTATAAAGAAAAATCTGATCTTGATTTGATTGGATTTACTGACAATGATTGGGTATTTGATAGCACAGATAGGAAGTCCACATCAGGATATGTGTTCATTCTTGCAGAAGGGCCAATCAGCTGGTCAAGCAAGAAACAGAGTGCCATTGCACTCTCATCTACATAAGTAGAGTACAGAGGATTTGTTAATGCAGCAAATCAATGTTTATGGTTGCAGGGTTTACTTGGAGAGTGTGGCTTTGAATCAGAGTAATAAACTACCATCTACTGTGATAAATAGAGTACCATTCGAATCAACAAAAATCCAGCTCAGAAGTAGAGAACCAAACACATTGAGATCCATATGCACTACATCAGAGAGCTTGTGCATGATGGGACCATTCACCTACTCTTATGTTCAACTTCAGAACAAGTAGCTGATATCTTCACCAAAGAATTTTGTGAGAAGACCTTTAGCAATCTCAAATCACTGCTAGGGATTGCTGATCATGCTATGAAGCATGAGTGAAGACAAGATTTCCAAATTTTGTTTTACAGTCCATGTTTAAGGGAGGATTTTCCCATGTGGTTTTTGCCTCTTTCCTTGTTTAAATGGACATGCAGTATGTAAAGGGTGACTAAGCCTTGTTGCTAGGCCCTATAATTTTCTGATATATTACTCATAAGTCAGGCTTAAGGGGGGGGTGTTAGAATAGTCAACCCATATTTAGCTACCTTAGACATTAATTTAATTATTTTTGTGTTATTTTCCTAGTTCATGTGTCCCACCTTATGCAAGTTGTCATTTACCTATCCATAGTGGTAAAAATTGCCTATTTTGACTCATGTAGTGCTTGGGAAACCTCAAGGAATCAATTCTACTTTATTCCTGGCCTCCTAGGCGCCCTTCTACTTTTTCTGCTTTATTGCCTGCTTTTTCAGTGCTTTAAGGCAATTGGGAAAGTTTGACTAGGTGAGGTTAACTAGTTTTTTGTCCTCCACATCCTCCACTCTTTTCTCCTTTGAAAAGCATGTATGAGTTGTCATTCCATCACTCTTTAGCTTGCCTAAGTGCTTTTGCCAATTTGTGAGCTCCATGACTAATTTGGAAACTACTTTATGCACCTATGGGGGAATTGCTTAATTTTAGTAATCCTGCTTTTGAATAGATTTGAATTGCCTCCTCATGCATTCGAATCCATTATGTAATTATTTAATGCAGCAACCTATCATGTTACAGGGTTGGCTATTGTACACTGAGTTAATACAGTTTAGTGTTCAGCTCCATTTTCAGTCTCTTTTGTGATTGATTTTGCATGATCAATTGATAATTGTTGTGAGTAAAATTGTTCTATCAATGGGTTCAATTTCCACAAAAAATATAAGTCTACCAAATGTTAGAAAAGTATTCCTGTACAGTCTTGGTGAAATAAAAGAGTAAGCTACAATAAATTATTAAACAAAAATTTATAAAGGTAATTCTGCATATGTTGAGAAGGATTTAAGGATATTATTTTGGAATACATGATGTGATCGAAATTACACAGCATATATTTAAGGAAGAAATGCTCGTAGAGGGTTTAATGAAGACACACACGGGCTACAATATTCTTGATAACCTTCGGACTCTTTGAGATATGCCAAACAGAGGCGACCACACTAACTACCATGGTATATGCCAAACAGAGGAAAAAAGATATAAGTGTCATTGAAAAATAATACTTGTATCAAATGTGTCTTTAAAGAAGAAAGAGGTATGAGGGTCAATTTACTGGAGTCAATTCGAATTATATCCCATGAGTCGCAGGGAACTATACATTGTTCCAAAATCCAAACCAGTAAATGGGAAAACCTTGCAAAGTGTGTTTTAATTAAGGTAAAAGTGAGCATAAAAATAAAATAAAATTATTTTTTAAAGGATAAATAGGTCTTAGGTTGAATTGTACCTAGTCATTATAATTGCAACTCCTATGGCACTCTACAAAATGTGTTAGACCCATAATAGAAAAAAACACACAAAAGCTTGAAAAGTGTACCATAATCCATGTAAAACTAACCATCAAAGCAAAATTAAATGCATCTTTAAAGGAGAAAGAGGTCTCACGTTCAATTTTTGATAGAATCAGTTCAAATTATATCTCACAGAGGACTCTGTTCTAGACCATTAAATAAAATAAGATTACACAAGCTTGCACTCTATAGAATGTTTCTGACATATAATAGAATAAAATAACAAAATCTTGTAATTGTGCCATAATCGAGGTAAAACTAATTATTAAAGAAAAATTAAATGCTTAGAAGAAACACGTCTCAGGTTCAAAATTTCGACAAAATTGGTTGAACCAGTTCAGATTATAGCTCCCACAGGAATCTGCACACTGTTCCAGACCATTAAATAGAATAAAATTACAAAATATTGCAAATTGTGCCATAATTCATAAAATTATACAAGAGCATGACTAGATTGCAGTGCTCAAGCCATATGTCTTTTTCCTGAATTCAAGGAGGAGCTTCAGATGCTCCAATAATAGAAAACCCTTACTAGATCCACCGATAATAGAAGTGACTGTAGCACAAAAAAAAATTATAATTTTAGTATGAATGTACCGATTCCATATTGGTTCGTAAATTTGGCATATTTTTCCCAAATTCCTATGCTGCTAGGGTTAATGGGCTTACATAATTCATTGGGCCCTTTTTTATCCTCTGGACTGCGGCCTGATTTCCTCCCCTTGAAATGTCAGTATCCTCTGTACTGTTATTCCCAGCTCCTCAATTTACCACTACTCTGCTCGTCAAATTACCAATGCTCTGGATGTTGTTAATCAACTAGTGCGCGAGAGTGAACTTGTTCGTTGTTGTTTTTCTAATGAGCTAGTGTGCGTGTGTTTTTGAATTCTACGTTTTTTGTTTGTTTAAATGCATATTTTATATTTTTTGTTTTTTTTATTTTTATTTTGCATATTTATCTTTTGTTTAGTTTATTTTGGGTTTTTTTATTTGTATATTTTATATTTTGTTGCATTTTAAATTTATTATAGTTAAACAACTCTATGTTTTTAATTTATTGTAGTTTAATTTAATTTAACTAGGATTTTGTCATAATTTGAATTGGTTGCATTGCTTATAGTTACATCCTATACATAAGTCCATTCAAGGACGAACACGATGATGATGATGATGATGATGATCATGATGATCACGATGACGATGAAGACAATGAAGATGATGGTGATGACAACAACAATAACGATGATCATCATCATCATTATATTCATCATCATCCTTGTCATCGTCATCACCATTGTCTTTGTTGTCTTCATCAATATCATCATCATAATCTTCATAATCATCATCATCGTCGTTGTCATCGTCGTCATCATGATATTCTCCATCATCGTCATATTCCTTATCATCATCATCATAATCATCATCTTCATCATCAACGTCTTCATTATCATCATCATCATCATATTCGCCATCATCATCAACATCTTGATCTTCATCATCAACATCATCGTCATCCAATTCATCAGCATCTCCATTATCATGATGATGA